>APFE031234125.1:45927-88420 GCA_000404065.3 Pinus taeda
TTGGAAATGACATCTACTCAGTATAAGTTTAACCCTTTTCCGGAATGAGATAGATTATTTACGAAAAAGGAATACATTGATCGAACATGGTCAATAGGTTCTCTCTTGTATTGTTTTATGCTTTTTCAGACTTGAGAGACAATTCTATGAAAAAGAACTTGTGGAGTTTTCTTTTTGTCCCTTTTCAAACTCTCTAAGCATGAAAAGGACCGAGTTATCATTGTCGTTAAACTTGTTAAAACATAAAATAGCCATAAAACTTGTCCATCATGACAAGACCGAGTTTCACCTTCGCTAGACTCGTTAAAACATCACATAATGATGTATTCACCCGAAGGGTGGAACTATAAAGCAAGCATATGTTATCCTCTTCAAGCTTGATAAAAATAAAGAGGTATTGGTCAGTAATGACTGGGGAAAATGGGAAAAGGGGTAAACCACTTTACGATAGCAGGTCTCTCTTGAACATGACACTTTCACTTCATCACTTTGACTATTTGGCTTGGGTAATCTGCTTGATGGTAATCATACCTTGTTCTATCATACCATCCATTACTTTGGTTTTGGGTCAATGTTGCCAATCCATTTAGTGTCGCCGACATGTTCAAGAGAAGTCACTTAGTTAAAATTCATCCTTTGCAATACTCATAAGCCTTCATTCACATGACCGCCATTTCTAAACCTTGTGTTGTCAGTCACATTCTGTCTCTAAAAATCATTACACTTGTTTCGTGTCGTTGATATGGGATACATCAAGGCCCTCCTACGACGAGTCGCTTCTTGTCAACATCAGCACATTATCCAAGAAGTTGACTTAGAAACACCCTTCCAGTACCTTGAGGCTTGCATACAGCAATGGTAGGTTTCTCACTTCCGGCTATAGGTTGACATCACTGGCCTTCGATCAAAAGACTTTGTATGGTGTTTGACATAAAAACATCCATTCACAGCATGCAGAATGTACAATAGTACCTTGAGGATCATTATCATTATTGGTGATTTCTATCGTATCTGTTAAAAACTTACATCATTGATTGGTAATCAGACGATGTCTTCCCATGTTTGACTTTAGATCACATATTTACATGGTTAGACTCGTACTTGAGCGAACGATTTGATGAGATAGAAGACCCCAGATCTAGTTTCATCCATCCAGGCTGCGATTTCAGGAAAGTACCAAATCATCCGTATGATGGCATTACACTGATGGTCATCCCATCATGGGTCTATATCTGTAGACGACTATCTATGTACTTGTAATGAATGTTTATATGTTGAGCATGGGTATGCCTTCCCTCATCAATTCATGAAAAAATAAAAATATCATGATATTATGTATTGTAATCGATGCAGGTCACCATTCGCTTCTGAACCTCCTCATCACATCGTAAATCATATCACTCGACATTAACATTTTTAGACTTCATGCTTTAGGCAGAAACTGTTATAGGTCTATTTGGGCACATCATTTCCATCATTCAGATTAGTACTTTTAGGGCTCATCAAACCTAATTTAGTTGCTACATGCCCTAGACAAGTCATCATTTTGAATGCCTCCTTCTCTAAGAGTTTCCTGGCCTGAATCCCTCCAGAAATGCCTCCTTAAGGGACTAGTGTAGAGTTGGTTATGGGTAAGTGCACTTCAGTGCAAGTAGGCCCATGTCAGGGTGCATTTCAGAGCACCTAGTCCCACTTTGACCCCAACTGGGTGAGATTGAGCGAAATCCTCATAGGGTTCTTGCAATATTCTTATCTTCTGGAGCATTCTAGACACTTATCATCTCCTATGAGATTGAAATTGGATAAAGAATGAGTTAAGTAACCTCCTATCCTCTCATCTCTTCCTCCATGGAAACTAACTCTAAGTTTGGAAGGCCATTCAATACTCTCATTTATGACCAAACCTCCTCCATTTTCCTATAAATTGAGCACTCATCTAAGTGATCAGGAGCTGGACTTTGAGAATTTGTAAGGAGATACTGTTGGTGTGAGGTTTGAGATTGCAAACAAGTATGCTACTAGAGTGTTGTGCTTTTGATGTGATGTTGGTTGGAATCCAAGTTGGAAGAGTGACAATAGATCGAACTTCATGGTTGTAATTACTCCTTCTACTTAATAAAGCTATTTACACCTTTTCCCATATTCTTGTTTTTATGTATGATGATTATATGTGTAAATGCTTTCGATTCCATTTACTTATAGTAGATAGATCTCTTGCTTTGATTGGTTTTTCTCCTCTGTTTATGAGTGCAAGTACTTATCGAGAAGATTAAGTTTGAGAAGGAGCGACGAGAGCCAAACAAAGGAGACAAAGGGAAAGCGAAAGATAACAAGTAGGTCCCTTGTCTTATTTATCTTCTATATAAAAAGGTTAAGCACTTTAAATCTATTGTTCTAGGTGTAGCTACCTACCTAGGGAAATTGTATTTATCCATAGATGCAAAATTCCACATAACACATACCAAAAGAGAAATTCAAGAAAATGTTTAGAAAAGTTGAACCACTGGTACCGTCAATAAAAAAAACACAAAACAAGTTCGGGAAGATAGCTCCAAGGAAAGATATGTCTATGAGTAACTGACTTCACAACACTCCACCAGACAAGACATACACAAGTCTTCCCCAAGATAACTCGGTGATTCTTCCTACTTTGGACTGCAATATTGTTGAAGACATGAAGAAGACCCATACGAACATCTCTTTGTACGAATTCACCAAACTCACGGGTCAACGAGATATTTTGTTGCGCACACTAGGGAAAACCTCCATAGACAATGCTACCTATTCTAGCATGGGATCAAGTAAATCTCCTGGATCACTCGCATTTGTACTCAATGTGCTTCGTAGAGAAGAAGCGAACTTGCTCTGCCCACCATTTTTGTTATCTTTTGAAATTTTAAATTTCAATGTCCACAATTGTTTTTCTGTCTTTGGCGCATCAGTCAATTTCATTCCAGTCTCCATTTCTAAAAGGATCAATGCACAATGGATCATCACAACCGCAGAGATCATGCGACTTGATCGAACATGTGTACCAACCATTGGTGAACTCCGGGCTGTGATCATCTGGTTATCGTCTGACAAACGAGTTCACTAGTGCATCAACATTGTGATAGTGGACATACTAGAAGCATATGGCTTATTGCTCAGTAGAGACTGGTCCAACAAGTTGCAAGGATATTTTGCTGGAAATTGGTCACATTTATGGTTTCTGTATTAAGGAAAAAGCAACCAGATTCGAGTGTTGTCTGAGAGGTATGTGAAGCACAACGTTACTGCCTTCGAGGGTCAAAGTGAACCATTAGCTTTCGCAGAAGTTTTGTTCGGAAATTTATTTCTGGAAACACATTTGGGGTCATATGTTGCACAACCAATCCCCACCCCACCAGATACACAGTTGGGTCTACTTCCTTGCCCAATCAGTGAAAATGAAATTTGTACCATAATTTGTAACTATAGTAATATTAGTGTTAGCAGTACTAGCATGGCAAGCAGTCCCTGTACATATGATTTTTGGACCTTGTATTTTGACGGATCAAAAACATAGGATGGCTATGGAACCGGGTGTGTTTTGATTGACCCAAGGAAAAGAAAGCACTTAGTCTCAATTTGCTTCGAGTTTGAGTGCATAAACAACACTACTAAATGTGAAGCACTCATCTTGGGTTTGCACAAAGCCCTCAGCCTCAATGTCACTATGCTTGAAGTGGTAGGTGATTCAAAGATTGTGGTATGATAGGTATGTAACACCGTACATTGTGTCTCACCTCACCTTAAAGGTCACCAACAAGATCTATGGTGAATTATTTCTAATTTTCAATCTTTTAATATCATATTTGTACTAAGAATGCACAATGCAACTACAGATGCTCTAGAAAATGCATCTTCTAGGATGACATTGCTTAGGGATAGATTCACTATTGAGATTTTGTATAAGCCATCTATCCCTAAAAAAATAACTAATTTGTGTGTTTTTGATGATGATGAACAGATACTGCACTTTATGGCCAATGCTGACGTGTTCAAAGATGCATCCATAGATGAAGATGTGCACGAGTAGTCTCTACAAGACACACCTGATGACAGAAAAGGAAACCCCATCCCCAAAGGTGTGGTATCTCTTGAAAAACTCTATGACTTGCAAAATATCTTCAAAGGGCCTAGGAACACCAAAACTTGCAGTTCCACATTGATGCACGAAAAAATCAACCTAGGAACAAAAAAATATTCGAAGTTTGTAAATATTAGTACATGTTGCACACTAGAGGAGCGACAAGCCTTTGTCCACCTGTTTAGATAATACCATGATATAGTCGCGTGGACATACGATGATTTGAAAACATATGACACATGAATAATCAAACACGTCATTCCAATCAAAGAAGGGGTCAAGCTGTTTCACTAGAAACTCATAAAAGTCCATCCGTCACTTGAACCCCTCATACAGAAAGAATTGACTAAGTTGTTGGATGCTCTGAACATATATAAGGTTCATCATTCTATGTGGGTTTCAAATTTAGTTTGTGTAAGAAAAAAGTTCGGTGAGATCCGCCCGTGCGTTGATCTTTGAAATCTTAACAGGGCCTTGGACAAAGATAACTAGCTTGTGCCATCTATGGAACATATCTTGTAGACACTATCTGGAGTCAAAATGTTTTATCTCCTTGATGGATTTTCTAGATATAACCAAGTTTTGGTAGTAGACTTGACAGACTCAAAACTACTTTCCCTACTAAGTGGGGTACATTATCTTACAAAAGAATGCGATTTGGGCCTGTGAATGCAGGTGTAAGCTTTCAATGCACTATGGACATCGCCTTCCGTGGGCTCATCAAACAAAGCATGGTGGTCTACCTTGATGGTGTGACAGTATTTTCAAGAAAACGGTCAGCTCACCTGTGGCATCTCAAGAAGATATTCGAGCGATGTCGAAAGTACGGGATATCCTTGAATCCCAAGAAGAGTGTATTTGCAGTGTCTGAGGAGAACCTCCTTGGGCATATTATCGCTAAGAGTCGGATCAAGGTTGATCCAGACTGAGTTTGGACTATCAAGAAGATTCCACACCCAGTCAATAAGAAAGCTATGCATACCTTCTTGGGTAAGATTAACTTCCTCTAGAAGTTAATCTCAGATTATGAGCAGATTGTCAAACTTATTGAAGACATGATCAAGAAGGATGCAGTCTACAAATAGGGAAAGAAGGAAAAGGATGCATTTTTCCATATCAAGTAGGAAATATAAGACACACTTGCTCTGTACAACCCATATTTTAGCAAAATATTTCTTCCTATATACATTCGCTTCCAACAATTTACTTGTTGCAGTGCTCACACAGAAGGATGAGTTGAACAACGGATGTCCCATCTCCTTCATGAGCATGAGCATAAACATGCATATGATGTATACAAGGTAGTGAAACACTTCAGACCCTATGTGCTAAAAAATCACTGCATAGTCTTTGTGCCACACCCATCAGTTAGAGCACTATTTGTACAAAAAGAGTTGGGTGAAAGACATGTGAACTAGATGACAGGACTTTGAGAGTATGATCTCGATATCAAGCCAATTCACATTGTCAAGGGTCATGGTCTCTGTAGACTTGTAGCATAAGCAATACATGCCTAAGAGGAAAATGAAGAGCTCACCAGTTGGGAGAAAGAAATTGAGATGTATAATATAGAGCGAGCACCACCCACTTCGCACGAAAACTCTTGCTACGAAGAAGTATGACAATACCCTGACTACAACACATTTCCCTCTCACTTTTCCATGCGACAGAAGAGGGAAATTTGCCTCAAAGCCTTATCTTATCATTTGGTGCAAGGAGTGCTTTACAGAAATCACAATAATTTTTTTTTCCTCAAGTGCCTAGAGGCACAAGATTTAGGGAGAGTACTACATGACATGCATGATAGACTAGCCGGAGGTCAGTTCATCGGTAATACAACTGTGCATAAATTCATGAGAGTTGGTTTATAATAGCCCACATTGTTTAAGGATGCACATGCTTATGCCTACAAGTGCCCGATCTGTTTGCGATGTGCCGTCATAACATGAAGGTTAGCAGCCCCATTGCATCCTGTTGCAGTGAATGAAACATTCCAAAAGTGGTGCTTAGACATCGTTGGGGAAATCTCCCCTCATTCATCAAGGAAACTCCACTACATTTTGACTGCTATAGATTACTTCACATAGTGGACAGAAGCAGTTCCGCTCAAACAAGTGAATGACTAGGAAGTCATCAACTTCCTTTAGTAGAACATCATCTTGAGGTTTAACGTTCCTGTTTCACATGTTTTTGACAATGAAACTTATTTCTCTTCATTGAAACGATATGATTTTGTATTGAAATATGGTATTGTGCTGAAGCACTCATCTAACTACTACCTGCAGGGAAATTGTCTTGCTGAATCAATGAACAAGAATATTATTCGCATCATTAAAAAGACCATTTACTCTGAGTAGTGAAACTGGCATTTTGCCTTGGCGAATTCACTTTGGGCTGATTGAGTTACACCCAAGCCCTCTCTGAACACATATCCATACTTCCTTGTATATGATAAAGAAGCCATCCTGCCACCCAATATCTACTTGCCTACTCTTTAGTTATCCCAAGAATCCCGAGGCAACCTGTGTCTATTGATTCAGCGTAGGATGGACACATTATACAAGTTATAGGAAGAATGGATGAAAGAAAAAGAAAAATTTACACTCCACCGGAACTGTATCAAGAGATGGTTCGATCGTAAGTCTGCAAGGAACACTAGCTTCACTATGGGTGACTTAGTTTTGAAATGGGATAAACCCCATGAAGACAAAGGAAAACACACGAAGTTCCAGTCTTTGTGGATTGGTTTGTACATAGTTCATGAAAAAATTGATCAACACACATATCACTTGCAATCACTTGATGGGAGGATTGAAAACCTTGCTGTCAATGGCCAAGATTTAAAATGTTATTTTCAGTGATCTGGGGTAGCAGCCCACCCATGTACATAGAAGTCTTACTATTTCTATGTTGCTTTGCTATTTTTGTTTTGCTGCTTTGCTTTTCCATATTTTCTTTGTTTGCTTTGGTTTTTTTTTTTGTTGTCTTTTTTTTGCAAATAAGTGTTGTTCTATATTGTTCTGGGTTTTGAATAAGTATGTGGCTGAGTTTAAATAGTCTTCTAACACTACATCACTTGGCCAGTCGTGCCTGTCTTCTTTGTGCTCGGTTGTAACTTTTGGCCGGTGAAGACTAGACGAGAAATAGGAACTGTCTGTAAGGGAAGCTCTGGTCAAAACATGAATTGTGTCCAAACTAGGAAACCACATGCCTGTACTCAGTCTTCTGCTTTGTGTGTTCAAGCTTAATCCAACTAGTAGAAATGAAGAAGGGGAAAAATCTAAACAAGAAAACCTAAATCATAGGTATCATATGCTTCTCTAAAGGAACAACCACTTCCGTTCTTAATAATTCGGGATCCCTCTTCTGCCCCAAAAATAAATAAGTGCCTATGCACAATCTTCTTTAAAAAAGACAAGCGAAAGAAGAGAAAGGCTTCCCGTGTAGAGAGGTGAAGTGGGTAACTCCACTAAGGTACTGACCAGGCTCGTTGGTAGTGGAGCAATGCTCGTGTTCTTGTGTGACTCTGCCAGGGTACTTTCTAGGCTTGCTGGAAGCATAGCAACACCATAGATGAAAAATTATACTCTATGAATCTTAAGCTCACGAACCAAACTACCCTTCCCGATTTCGAAACACTATGATCTAGTTGGAAAATTTGCTGTGTTTGATTGAGTTGGTGCAAGGTGAACCATGTTTGTCCATAGCGTAAGTGGGGAAGCCAAAGTAACCTGCACAATGAATCGTTATTTCTTGAAAGGCCAAGGCCCTATGTTGCAAAGGAACTGAAATAGAGAAGTTGGTATTCAACTAGTGTGTCGTCAACTATTGTAGCGGTTGCAACACCCTCCAAAATTTTGGCTAGAATCCAAATTTCGGAGCCTTCCTTGGTTTTTAACTTGATGGTGGCAAACACTCGGTCTCATCCCATGAGCTCTCGTTGAGTTTTCACACCCTTTTCGCTTGATCGATCACCACTCATATTTTGGCATGTTGATCGCTATGTTATGCTTTTGAGTTTTGTTCTGGAATTTTGAAGGTATGTCTTTGTGTGTATGAGTTGTTTTCACTTTGTCAACATTGGTCACACCCTCACATTAAGTTTTAAACAATGTTGCACAAGTTTTGTCAGGGCTGTTCGAAGACATATTTCAACTATTTCACTTGTCTATCAAAACCTTCTAGTCAGTCTCACTGAGCATATGTTGTGTTGTTGGTTTGAGGTGTCTTGTCTTCGAGTCATGCTTAGTGTGTGATCACATTTTTGTGTCTACACGAGTACACTTGATTTCACACTTAGCCAATTTTCTTGAAAATATGTCGACCAGACAACCCTCCGTCAGTGGGACTCGATCTCAATGACCTTGTACTACTTCCCAGAAATATGCAAAGCTTGAGGCTGTCCTCCGGGTAGCCTGCTTTGCACAATTATGGAAATGAGCAAGCTAGATGACTCCAAGAACTACACAGAGGTTGTCCCAGAAGTCAATCCACTTTCTGCTTCCCACAAGCTCTCCCATCAAGCCTCCTGCTGGTCAACCAGAGAAAGAACTTGAGCTATGACCCTCGGCTGAACTGACCTCTATAATTGCATAGATTTGTCCTATCTTGCCCATCCTGCCTGCTTTTCAACTAGCTCAAAAAATGCTCAGAGCTGTCCATCCATCCCTTCCTACCTGCTTTGCAAACAACCCAGGAATTGCACAGAACTGTCCTTCCAGCCAACCCTTCTTGCCCGCTCTGCAAACAAATCAAGAATTGCGTAGAGCTATCCTATCAAACCCATCTTCCTTGCTCTCCAATCAGCTCATAAACTACACAAATCTTTCCAGGCCTTGAATGTCTCTCAGGGTTGTGCAGTTTTGACTAGCAACACTTGTAGCCCGACTTTGTGCTCCTCTAGAAAACTACGAATATTTTTATACCAGTGCCTCTTACTACCCGCATTGTCCTCCTTGGATAAATTGCATAGATCCCAGCTGGGTAGTTTGGCTTAGCAACTCCCTAAACCCTACCTGACCTTCCTCTTGGAAACTACATAGTTCTGCCTCCCAGCTGGGTTTTGCTTCATAGTTGTCACTTTCGTCTCAGATTGTGAAAATATGTCTCCCAGTGACATCTATGAAGTTTCTCCTAACAGTGCTCTAGAGCCCCACATCCCAACCTGTGCTGTGCTCCCAAAGTTTCAATGCCTTGTCCCTCTCCCGGTCACTTGCACCAAAATGGAAAACGATGCATCATGGTAGACTAGGATATTTTTGGATTTGATGTCATCTCGTCATGAGTGATTGCAGGAACAGGTACGTCGATGAAAAATGACACGACGATGAACATGATGGAAAAGAGGCACATTCTAGAAGACTTGCTCATGACCGAACGAGAACATGAAGCACATCGAGCAAGCAAGAGAAAGGGATACATGCACATGCACCATCAAGAAAATACCAAGACCATCGAAGACCCCACACACTTTTCCATGTAGAGGTGAATACATGTTACATTGAGATCATATCATCAATTAGCAGCACAAGAATTAGGCACAGACACCACAGTTAGTGAGTCCATGTTAGCATATCATGTCAAGCTCTGTCATGAGTTGTCTCGACCACATCACTACAATGGGCCATGCTTGTTGTAATCAATGTAATGTAAAGTGTAATTCCAAGAGACTCACATATGAAATTGAAGAGTCATGTAAGGTAAAAAGGTCATAGGAAGTCAAATATTCATGAGGGAAGTCGAAGAGTCACAAGGGTCAGTTATACCCCCTTGGCTATATATACCCTCTCATTGTATGAGCAAAGGAATTTTCACCTTGGTTCCTCCCACATAGCCTTAAGAGTTTGTAATTTTTTCTTTGAGGAGTGAGGAGTGGCTCCAATGTCCCACTGCTGGGACTAGTGATGTATGGTGTACATATGTGTCTCAAATATTTTTATTAATTCTAGAAGCCTATCCTAGGCCAACACATTTTCATGCATGTTTTTTATCCATTTGTAAGACTACTCTTTAAACATTTGTAATGCATGTTTTATTAACCTGTACTAAGATAGCTGAACTAATTCGGTTATTTTAGTACTCATATTGTTGAAGATGTGTTGTATTTTTTTATCACTGCTATCTTCTCCATGTGGACTACTTCGCCAGACATTAGACAAACCTTCTTTTTGTGTTTCTTGGTGTTAGCGACTATCACCCCCGTGTGGACTATTTTGCTAGACGGTGTACATGTTTTCCCTTGAGCTTTGGTTTTTCACGACTGCTGCAACAGTTGTGTACTATTCTGTTGGATGCTGGACAAAGCATTCTTGCTATTCGCATGTGTTTCTTCTTGGGTTGGGACTATTCCCTCTCATCAAGAGGCTCACTTTTTCCTCCCCCTTTTGAAAGTAAGAGAACCCAAGCACAAAGTTACATTAAGCACTCACCAGGAACACTCACCTCACGTTCTTGAAGTTACAGAATAACACTCTCATGTGCTAAACAACAAGAGCTAAGGCAAATCTCTAAGAGAATGGCAACCAAGCCATCATACCAGATCGGGTTCCTACACCAAACAGTGTGAGGTCTAGTTGGGACTTCATATTGAGGAGATACCCTGAATGTTGGAAGGTACAACACCATCAACACAATGTTGGTCCTTTTGAAGCCCTTCCTTATGATTGTAATTTTTTTTCTTCATGTTCAAAGATGATGAAAATTCGGTCAAAGAAGAAATTTCCACCATTTTGGATAATTCTGATAGCCCTTGTCAGAAAGGGATTGAGAAATATGCTTCATTTAGCCATGCTACTGATAAATGGTTTTTCATCATGTTTAAGCATTCCTCCCCTTGTTGCGTCCCTAGCCTAGAGATAGATGTTTGTGATGAAATTCATTCCCCTAGCTTTGATGAAGGGTTGGTTTCCCCAAAAAATGAAGAATCATGGTTTTTCCCCAAATACAATGATTATTCCACCTCTTGTTTTCCCAATAGACGAGATAATATCATCCTAAATGTGTATGATCCATTCACTCATTCTTACCTTGAGGATGATAGGCCTGAGATAATCCTTCATCAAATATTCATGTACTTTGTCATTGATATTTCAATATTATGGTTAGAGGAACAAATTCAATCCTCTCGGTTGGTATGTTTCCCTTCTTCCATGGCTTCTTTCTATGGCATATGGGTCTCTTATTTTCCCACGTCTCCCCCTCGTAATCCCTCCTATTATTCTTCCCATTTGTGTTTTTGGATCCGTTGCATAAATAATCATAGAAGCACATGTTTTTATACAGATCAATTGACATGCTGGTTGTATTGGATCTATGATCATACTTGGTCATTGATATTTCAATATTATGGTTAGAGGAACAAATTCAATCCTCTCGTTTGGTATGTTTCCCTTCTTCCATGGCTTCTTTCTATGGCATATGGGTCTCTTATTTTCCCATGCCTCCCCCTCGTAATCCCTCCTATTATTCTTCCCATTTGTGTTTTTGGATCCGTTGCATAAATAATCATAGAAGCACATGTTTTTATACAGATCAATTGACATGCTGATTGTATTGGATCTATGATCATACTCAACACTTGCATAATGTTATATGCACATTAGGGTAGGATGCATTGCATGATGATTTTCTCATTATAACTAACATCATATGATATTATAATGATAGATTAAGTTGTGTTTAGATTAAAATTGAATTTGGAATAAATTTTATTTCTTGTCGATTTTATGGCCTAATACTAAGCATGGGTTCTCATAAGATAACACAAAAACAATCTACCTCATGTGCTTGGTATTTGATATGTGTAGGTGACATGTCTAAGGTCCCAAGAGATTGTTAGTGTTCTCATGACCTCCGAGGTCGAGTACCTTTGTATACACTTATGAGAGCTCATATCCCGGTTGGAGCTAGATGTTATCCATCATCCGTGGGTGGTATCCATAGGAGAAATGTTTTCTCCTACATGGCCCTAAACAGAAAACTAGTAGCCCCTTGCAGCCACTAGACAACTCAATTTTCCATTATCTCTGCCACCTGAGCCAGCCATGTAGTCCCTCACCCATATGTTATGATCATATATTTTAAGGTGGGCCCTAAGAACCTATAGGTATGGCCTTTCATTATGTAGTTGGGTATTTTTTTTTACTTATCATGGATGCTTTTGGGCATGAATTTGTGGGCTAGGTCTGCACTTTTATCTCCTCATCCTGATTTGATGGTTAAACTTGTATCCTAGTCTCGTGACATCTCTATCATTGGCCAATAACTTTAGGGGTGACACTACATGGGAAACCCCCAACTTTGGTCGTGTGGTCTCGCTTCACAACTCCATATAAATCACTACCCTCTTCTCATTATGGCCCCATTCGCCACCTTTCCCATATGGGTCCACAAGGAGTTAGTTCCTCCCCTTCCCATGTCCACACATTAGGTCAAGCCTTGAATGATGCCCCAGAGGTTGATGCCGCTAAAAAAGAAAGGAAAAGCATAATTTTGCCACTCTCAATAGAAAATGTACCATAAAATGTAAAAGGTGGCTGGGACATACAAATTTAGCATGTGGGAAAAAGTCAAACATGAGACCTACCCGTAATATTATGGCTATCACCCTAGTTCCTAGGGCCCCTCATATTGGCCCCTTACATCATTGAGGAACCCATGATTGTCCCAACCCTTGGTGGGTGATGAACTTCCCCCCCTTAAGGGGGTGTTCATTGCTATATCCTACACATCATGCTCTCATCCCCTAGAGCTCTAAGTAGTTATGAAGAAAAAAATGATCAAAGGAAAAAGGCACATGAAGAAGGGTGGAAGAAAAAGGCCAAGGTAACTCATGTACCATGATTTCTCCCTCCTACATCCATATACCAAAGTTTTGGCTTCCATATTATAGCTACCCTATTACTGTGGCATGTGGCTTGGAGGCCTCCCTTGACACCCCATTCCATTCCATCATTATATCACATTTCACCTACCACTAGATGGATGTACCATGGACATGTCACACCCTTTAGAGGTAGAAACCAATTAATAGGGTCCTTTGTTAACCCCTTTATTTAGCTTGGAGACACTTGTAAATGCTAAAGCCCACTATGGAAGGGCTTGCCACTATGAAGTGTCCACTTAATTCCATCATTTGTAAGCTCTTTTACTTAATTACTCTAATGGTTTGTTGTACTAAAAGGCGAGGAGACACATTGGATCTTATACAAAATTGCATGTGGGTCTCCATTTGGGGTTTGGTTCTCCCTATATGGGGTCCAAGCCCTCCATAGGGTCACATTGAAAATTGTAGGGTGAGTACTGAGAGCCATGGGCATCCACCATAGCAGAGAGAAGATTTACACTTCATGGATCCATCAACACTATTCATTGATTGCTTGTGTTCCACCTTTTGAACGAGGATGCTGCACATGGACCACCATGCCCGGTGGACTTCAAAATTGCACCATACATTTGATAGATGTTCTAGGGCCTCGATGAGGACGTGTCTCACCATGGGAGGTAGAGAGGGTTTATGTCATCATTCTAACCCTTATAGACAGTATAAAGGTATTATTGATCCACTTGGAGACCCATGAGGATGTCATTGTACCCCCACACCCACTTGAGGGCACCACAGTAGATTTGATTGGATATTGAGGGGCCACCCCCTTGATTACTATGTTTGGATCTTATTCTCTCACCTTGGCACACTTTGGACTCCACTAGGCCTCTTCAAGGGCCCAATGATTCATTATATTTACTATTTTTCCCTCTTTAGAGGCTTATTTTGTATCATGGAGCTATCTTGGTGGGCCTGTAACCAAGGAATGTTATTGTTGAAAATTATTTTATTATTTGGGGCTCAATAGGCCAAATAGGCTATTCAAACTCCCTTATGAGTTGTAGAAATAGATGAGAGGCTCATTCATTCCTCTTGTTGTAGCTAAATCTAGCACCCTATGGCACAATTGCTGTAGGGGAGATAGAAAGTCTCCTAGAGACAACCTCTAGGTTAATTGTAGACCAATGCCTAGGACATCTTAAATAAAGGAGTGAATGAAAGGTTATATGTGAGGGGATTTCAACACTCCAATTGTCACATAAAAAGGTAATAGAAGGGGCTTGGTTCAATAGGAATTCATTAAGGTAGACTCAAGCCAATACATGGATCCAAACGATGGGGTATATCAGGTGATCTTCAAAGAGAAATGTCTTCTCCTGGTGGCCGACACACAACAATGAGACAACTTAAAACTGAAGTTGGAGTAGTGGTGGAAAGGAGGAGAAGGAGAAGGGGAATATATGCATAGGGCTGTAAACAAGCAAAATCCTTAGCGATAATGTGCCAACAGAAATATGGGAGAGGAAGGAAGTGAAATGGTAGAAATAGAGGAGTGTTGATTAAGGGTTCAGGCTAAATATACATGGGTATCATTCTTTGCTTAAAATCCAAAGTAAATCTGAGCTACCATAGGTATTGCAGGCTAATCAAATACACAACTAAATCTGTAGTTTCTACAGTTACAACGTGCTAGTAAATAACAAAAATAAATATGAGATATGCACATGTACTATTCTCTTATTAAGCAGCCTAGATAAATCCATGAATCAACAAGAAACCAACAACTTCATTAATACTATTTTAGGGAAAGAAAAACACAAATGAACTAAGATTACCGAGGGGAACATGCTGCACATCTATCATGCTTGGAATAAACAGGGAGTTTCATTAGTCTTAAGGGTCCAAATAACCAGTCCATACATTCAACACAACATTAGTTAAGTCCCCAATGAAACAACAAATATAACCAAAGTGGCATCTCATAATTTAGACACAATGGGTGAGAAATTTTAAAACCTCTATTATAGGTTACTTCCCCATATTTATAAGAAGAGGGGGAGAGCTTGAGTTAAAATCACAAAGAATCTAAGCCAGAGCTCCAACTGTCTACTAGACTAGCTATCTCAACCAATGTAAGGCTCTGCTGCCCAAAGATTACAATTGAGATCTGCTCCCTTTCTTGGAACTAAGAAACTAAAGAAAATAATAAGAAAATTGGAGGAAGATGGAGGAAGAGGTCCTTTTGCAGTTCCTATGAAGGCTTCTGATCAAGCCACGTCCCTATCATCATTCTCTTTTCTGCTACTGAGGCGGTTCACTGTCCATTCTCCCTTAAATGCCTTCGACGCTGACTCTAGATGCATGCTACAAGAGGGCCTTATCTTGAATGTGCCCATACTTGGCTTGAATGCTCCATACTTTTGTATGTAGTGTTACAATTGCTTTCGGTGCCGACCCTGCCATTTCTGGCTTTAAAGTCCTGCTGAATACATTCGGTGCCTAGATCTAGCCCGGGTTTGCATATTACAGTGTAACAGAGAAGACTATTGGGTGCGTGCTTTTTATCTCTGAAACTGGCAAAACATGAGCTTTTTTTTATTTCCCCCTTAGCCCCCCTTTATTATAGCCCCTTTTGTAATTTTCCTCATATGACCAGGAGCTGGAACTAGGGGCTTATCCCTTTGGGTGCTACGACAATCAAAAGCTATGTGGGGGCATTTTCCTTGTATAACTTGAATCGCCCTCAATGACACCTTTTTACTGCATCGACTGAAGTTCATATGCAAAACCTTTATTAGATAGAATCTATGAAACATCGCATTCGGGGTCCTTTTTCTTTGTTACTCGGAATCCTGCATCCCGACACTAGATGCACTTTTATTTAAGCTTTTCCCCTAGGCAGCTGCAATCGCTGATATGCGGGATGATGTCATCGTTTCCACGTGTCACCCTATGGGTGGTGACATGTGTCACCCCGAAATAGCCCCATAGGACCCCTAAAACATGCCAAAACTGAGTGACACGTGTTCCCTGCCACATCACCATTTGTACTGCAACATGTCCTCTATACTGCCACATTATTGATGATGTCAGCTACCATGTCAGCTCTGAGGACCAATCGTATGCCACCACATGGCCCCCTGGAGGAGAGAGAAAAAGGCCTTGCTCAACCCTGTTTTCACGTGCATTTCTTTTGTTAATGAATTTCGTCCTTGCCAAGAACTTTTATACTGTATCGCAGAATCAGCCCCCACATGTTCCTTAGAGTGAAAGCCCCACAGATAATGTGGGATTTTAGGGTGCAGGATTTCCCATTGTTGATATGTCATATCCCCGTACCGCCACATGGAGGAGAGAGAAATGGGGTGACCCGAACTTTGTTTTGTCGATCATTTTCTTTATTAATATTTTTTGGGCCTCCCCGACGATTTACCAATAAAACGCAAGATCAACCTCCCCACAAGTTTTTGGAGTGTGAAGGACTATGGGATTGTGGTAGTGCTGTGAATATGGGGTGCGGGGTCACCGAGATGTGGGATGCTACACTATTGTGACTGCGGGATGTGGGGCCGTCGAGATGCGGGATGCGGGACCTACGGGGTTGCAGGAGTGCGAGGCCTACTGGATCATGGGGGTGTGGGACTGCAGGACTATGGGACTGCGGGACCTACGGGATGCAAGATTTTAATTTCCACTTGGACCTCTGATTGCGATTTGCCTTGCTCCTTTTGGTGTTTTCTCTTTGTTTTCCAGCTTTCCCAAGGGTAACTTCAACATGTTCAAACTTCTGCTCCAGGAGTCTAGTTTTGAACTTCCATATACTGCTGGAAAGATATTTCTAAGCACTAGGAAATGGAGATGGTATAATTAAGATCTAATAGCTTCTGTGGCTCAAAAATTATCATCAAACTTGGTTGCTATTTGGAATTTTAAGCAACTGATGGTTGATAAATCAGTGAGTGACAACATTGGCTCCCACTGGGGATAGTTCCTTGTTGGAAAGGTGTTGAGAACCTACAAACTAGTATCCTTCACCATTGAGCATGGAGTTAATAATAAATGAATCTTTGTAATCAACAAAATATCCGTGGGACTTTCCTGCTCAATCTAAAATGTAGAAATAAAAATTCTAACAACTGAAAAATAAATGCTTAGTTGGTGAGCGTATTTATGTACATTCCTACTTATGCATAGAGCTTAATTCAGCTAAGTATGTTCAACCCTCCAATGGAACCAAGCCAACATTAGAGTAATGGACCATATGCCTTCATACTACTGAAAAAGAAAGATACAAATAAACATGCACCATGAAAAATCTGCAAATGGAAAGTTTGATGCATACTGCTATCATAACCTTTGTTGCTGGCTTAAGAATAGGCTCATGTATTTAGCCACAGGGTCGTGGAATAGGAAAGGAACGTTTGCAGCTGTCTTAATTTCATAAGAAGTCTCCTGACCAATATCCTCTTGGCCACGGTAGCCACAAACACCTTTCAACTCCTCAACTTCAGTGTTTTCAAGAAAAATTGGCTGTGGATCTTTTACTGCCCATTTTTCAATGGGACAACTGTCTTGGAAATTTGTAGCAGACTCTTCACTGTCAAAACTATAAGAGTCATAGATTGGAGGTCCTGTTGAGAATTCTTGGCAGAATTATTTCTGCAACAATTCAACTTTGGGCTCTTCTTGAAAAACTTGTTGTTGGGAGCTTTCTCCCCACTTACTGGTAAACAACTCCTTCTGCACCTTCATGACCATTTCCTCCTCTTAATCATATGAATCATAGATTGGAGGAGATCCTTGATCTTTCTCTCCATGTGAAAGATATACATCATGGATTGGAGCCTCTTTGTTGAACTCCTGATGGGAGCCTCTTTGTCTTGTTAAACTTCACATAACTGAGAGTATGGTAGCTCTGCCTCACTTGACTCTCCATCATAGTTATATTCATCATAAGAAGGAGAAAAAACAAACTCAACTGAATAAGACCTCTGAGAGTTTATTTGTAGCTCAATGGTGTTTCCTTCTCCTCTTTCTTTCTCATCAGGTGATGCCTCTTGATGCGAGTAGATGTTTTCTTGGAGTGAGCTCTCACATACATCTTTAGTAGGGTTATTTACCTTGGATATTTCTTTATCATTACAAAGTGTGCAACAATATTCAAATAGAGCATTCAGTGGATAAAATATTTTGAAATATTGATAGAATGTTGTATGAAAACATTTCAAAGAAGATATGTTGCCACGAGGTATCGTTTTAAACTAAATTCTAGCATCCTCATCTAAAGACCACTTGAACAACTTCATTTGTACATCTTCAATAAAAATACCTTGTTGCTCCATGCATTTATGAAAGTCTTTGAAGTGTTGGTCAACTCTTTTCTCCGTGTTCCCACTAAATCTAAGAAAATAGGAATTCCACTCATGACATGTAGGGAGATGATTTGGATAACCAGTAATAGAAGAGAAATTGAGTGGGGAAAATTGGTTGGCCAGGAATGCAGGAAGGGCCATCTTGAAAACCTCACTATGCGATTGATTTTAACTTCAAAAGTAGACAGAGTTTTGGGCTTCTATAGCATCTAAGTGAGTATTGGGTTGCTTGAAAGCCAGGATTATCAAATAGAGATAGGGACACTGGAGTCGCCAAGGTGAGATATCTTCTACCCACACTTCCCTTGATCACCTAATGGGGGAAATGTAAAACTTTGTCATACCCAGGGAAAAATATTCTAATCCTTTCCCTGGCAACAACACTAGAGAGATGTTGTAGCTAAATCTAGCACCCTGTGGCACAAGTGTTGCAAGGGAGATAGAAAGCCTCCTAGAGATAGCCTTTGGGTTGATTGTATACCAGTTCATAGGACATCTTAAATAGAGGAGTGCATGAAAGGTTATATGTGAGGGGTTTGCAACACTCCAATTGTCACGTAAAAAGGTAATAGGAGAGACTTGGTTCAATAGGCCTTGATTAAGGTAGACTCAAGCCAATACATGGATCCAAATGAGGGGGTATATCGGGGATATCTTCAAAGATAAATGTCTTCTCCTAGTGGCCGACACACAACAATGAGACAACTTAAAACTAAAGTTGGAGTAGTGGTGGAAAGGAGGAGAAGGAGGAGGGGAATCTATGCGTAGGGTAGTAAACAAGCAAAATCCTTAACAATAATCTCCCAACAGAAATATGGGAGAGGAAGGAGGTGAACATGTAGAAATAGAGGAGTGTTGATTAAGGGTTCAGGCTAAATATGCATGGGTATCATACTCTACTTAACAACCAAAGTAAATATGAGCTAACATAGGTACTGTAGGCTAATCAAATACACAAGTAAATATGTAGTTTCTACAGGTACTGAGTGATAGTTAATAACACAAATAAATTTGAGATATGCGCAGGTACCATTCTCTTATTAAGCAGCCTAGATAAATTCATGAATCAATAAGAAACCAACAAATTCATTAATACTATTTCATGGAAAGAAAAACACAAATGAAATGTTATTACTGAGGGGAGCATGCTGCACATCTATCATGCTTGGAATCAATAGGGAGTTTCACTAGTCTTAAGGGTCCAAATAACCAGTTCATACATTCAACACAACATTAGTTAAGTCCCCCATGAAACAACAAATAGAAATAAAGTGGCATCTCAGAATTTAGACCTAGTGGGTGAGAAATTCTAGAACCTATGTTATAGATTGCTTCCCCATATTTATAACAAAAGGGGAAGAGCTTGAGTTACAATAGCAAAATATTTGAGCCAAAGCTCTAGCTGTCTCGGCTAGTGTAAGGCTCTGTTGCCCAAAGATTACATTCGATATCTGCTCCTTTTATTGGAAATAAGAAACTAAAGAAAATAATAAGAAAACTGGAGGAAGAAGGAGGAAGAGGTCCTTTGCAGTTACTGTGAAGGCTTCTGATCAAGCCACATCTCTGTCATCATGCTCTTTTCCACTGTTGAGGTAGTTCACTGTCTATTCTCCCTTAAATGCCTTCGGTTCCATCTCTGAATGCATGCTACAAGAGGGCCTTATCTTGAATGCGCCCATACCTAGCTGGAATGATCCATACTTTTGTATGTAGTGTTACAACTACTTTGGGCATTGACCCAGTCATTCCGACTTTAAAGTCCTAGTGAATATAATCGGTGCTCGGATCTGGCTTGGAGTTGTGTATTACAGTGTAATAGAGAAGACTCTCGGGCGCCGACTTTTTATCTCTGAAACAGGTGAAATGGATGCTTTTTTTGATTCCCCCCTTCGCCCCCTTTATTATAGCCCCTTTTGTAATTTTCCTCATACGAATGGGGGGTGGAACCAGGGGCTTATCCCTTTAGGCACAGAGGCTATCAACAACTGTGAGGGGGCCTTTTCCTTGTATATCTTGAATCACCCTCAATGGAACCTTTTTACCGCATCGGATGAAATCCGGATGCGAAAGCTTTATCAAATAGAACCTATGAAACATTGCATCTGGGGTCCTTTTTCTTTATTACTCGGAATCTCGCATCTTGACACTAGATGCACTTTTCTTTAAGCTTTTCCCCTAGCTAGCTACGATCGCCAATATGCAAGATGATGTCATCGTTGCCATGTGTCACCTTGTGAGTTGTGACACATCTTAGCCAGAAATAGCCCCATAGGACCCCTAAAAAACGCTGAAATTGAGTGACACGTGTCCCCTGCCACGTCACCATCCATACTACCACATCCTTGATGACGTCAGCTGCCATGTCAGTTGATGGGCCTCTAAATTAGACATAAATTAAGGCCCATGGTTCTAAATTAAACATAAATTAAGGCCTATGACCATCCTTCAGCACATTAAACCTCTCTTTTTGCATCACATAATGTATTTTTAACTTTAATATATTCATTAGGAATGTTTTTGAATAATTGCATATTTGTGCCTAATATTATTTATTTTTGTGGAATATTATGAGAATATTGGGCAGATTATGAAGATTTGGAGGAGGAGAATTTAGGGACTTGCTTCCTACTAAAGGAGGATCACTATTAAATAATAAATCAACAAGATATTATGGAATTATGGCACATATTATGGAACTTCAATGATTGAGAAAATCTAGGAATGTGTTCCCTACCATTTAATGCAAATTCCTAATATTGGGAACCAGATCCACTAATCAAGGGAATTTGGTGGGGAAAGGTTCCTCCATTCATGGGGAATGATTACTAATAATTTTTTATAAGTACCAAGTCTAATTTTCCTCTAGGGGGAGATTTTGATTAGTGTTATTGTGGAGAACTTGTATTTTTGCAACTCCATTGTATTTTCTTGCAGGGATGTAATTGTATTGATGAAAATAATGAAGATTGGTGTCATGTTCAGCTTCTAAATCTTGTTCTCCTTCATATTTCTCTAAGTTTCCTTGGGCTTGGACATCCCAGGAGCCTCAGAGCCCTTTTCTATCATTTTCTTTCCCTCTTTTCACTTCTTATTCACATGCATCATTTGTTTTTATTTCTTTCTATTTCTTCATTTAGTATTAATGATTTCTTGTTATAGAACTGGGTTAAATGGTTGATCTTTTGCAGGATCAAAAGCATTTTTCATTCTTGGAAAATCTTTGTAAGGTCATAGTAATTATTGAGCTACTTGGATTAGCTTTCCTATTCCCAAATCTAGATTTCTGGAACTCCTTTGTGGCAAAGAACAATAAATTTTTGCTATTTTTTTAGAGCATGCTATTGAGCTTCAATTGAGTTGGTTCCAATTGCATTAGATCACCAAAAAAATTATATTTCATAAAAAAAATTACCCCATTTCATTTTCACTTGAATATATTAGGCATTTTATATATTTACTAGCTCACTAGTTCTCAAATTTCTAGATTTTCGACTAGTAATTTTCTCCTATTTTTTAGCATGCATTAACAGAGATCTTTTTGAGTGATTCTACTTGGAATGGGGACCTAAGACATCCTAGTCAAAAAAAATTTATCCCATCCAATTTGGATTTGATTTTCTTGGTCATTCGATGAATTATAATCTCATACAGTAAATCTGTAACATCTTGTAGTAAAACATGGGATCCTGTAGGAGAACTAGGGGATCCTGTAGGAGAACTAGTACATCCTATAGAAAATCCTGTAGCGGCCTGTTTTAAGCTTGAATTGAGAAAGATCATCATTGAAGCTGGGATTAGGCCCCTACTTGACCTCCAAGCCATAAAAATAATTGTACCCCTCTTCCTCCACACCTGTCTCCCCCGCCAAAGATCAAGGAAAGATTAACATTTGCATTTATAAAGCAAAAAGATTAAAAAAATGGGTTCTTGTATATTTACACATGCACATAAAAATTAGTACTCTCTAGATCATATTTCATTCTTATATTAGTTAAAACATCACATGTGACAAATAGGGTTAAAATAGGGTTCTTTTGCAAGAAAAGTGTGTTAATAAGTAGATAGGAGATTTCATGTTACTTTACAAGCATTTTTAAATTTAGTCTTTCATTCCTACAAATAGGCAACATTTCTTTTCTCTCATGACAGCAAAGGAAGGACACATTGCATGCCTCACATATATTTCCGATGCCTCTTAAGTTTGTATGAACCCTGGGTTGATGATTAAAGTCAGTAGCCTTGGGAGTTGCAACATTCTTGTTGTAATACCAGGGCTCAACACTTTTTGGCACCATTGCTGGGGAGGTGTCAAAGTATGCATTATTTTCTTCCCTAGTTGATTAATATCTTTTCATTTTTTTTAAAAACAAAAAATATTTGCATTAGGCATATTTCATTTCAAAAATAGAAGAGTGCATTGCATTAGTGTTTTCATTCAATCATAAAAACAAAAAAATTCTCCAACACCAACCCACCCCCCCATTTGATCACGTGGTGCAGTAAGATCCACATCACCATTCACTTTTGCAGGTAGAAGAAGAAGATGGCAAAGAATGTAGAATAAATGGATGGAGATGATGACAATGAGGAAGATCCTCTTGGATTTCCCATTGAAGATATTGATGGTAGTGTGCACATGAAGAAAATCCCTCCATCTTTTCTTCCAAAATTTCATGGTCTAAGGTCAAAGAATCCAGAAACCTTTCTCATTGAATTTGAAATTGTTTGTATATCTTATGGCTACTTATTAAAAACTCAAAACTGAGATTGTTTATGGCAACATTGACAGATAGAGCTCTTAAATGGTTCATGATTTTAGGGACTAATTAAATAAGATCATGGAATGATATGCAAAATATATTTCTAGAAAAATATAAAGATCATGACCTTAAAGAAGAAATCTTTAGAATGAATCAAAGAGAAGATTAGAGCCTTGAGGATCTAATAGAGAGATTCATGTATAATGTTAAGAGGGAAAAACTACATCATTTAGGTCCCGATACACTAAAACCCCTCTTACTTAGAAAAATTAGGGATGAATGGATTAATGTCCTTGATCTCATGAGTAGAGGTCATGTAGACCAATTATCATTTGAAGAAATTTGTGAAACATGCAAACACATATCAAGAGGAAAGGCAAGAGTAGGTAAATTAACATGAAGATCAGTAAGTCAAGCTAAACTTGGAAATTTGTTTGATGATTTTAGAACAAAAATTCTTAGCAAACTAACCAAACAAGTAGAAATGTTAAGAATGCAAGATGAAGAAAAAGAAATTTTGATATCCGTGTTGTCCATGCATAATCACATGATGCTAAATGTTTCTCCTCATTACCAAGGTTGAAGGAAGTTCACCAAGGGGACAATGGAGTAAGTCAATTGCCAATGCAACTATGTTATGTAGCTCCAAGAGGACCATGGCAGCCTAGTCAAACTAGTATGATGCAAGAGCCTAATTCATAATTTCAAATTTATGCATATCCACCTCAAATTATTTGGAACACACCCTTTCCTTGGCAATATTGGCCATCTTAACTCCAAAAATAGGTCAAACCTAGTCAAAAGAAGTCAATTTTTGACTTTCTCCTCCTTTGCTCAAATGCTCCAACAAGGCCAAGGTCATGCCAATCCATCACCCTCATCTATTTCCACCATTCTCATCATTCTCAAGATTTTCCCATTTAGTTTTCTTACTGTTCTAAAAAACTACAAGAAGGCTCTGTTTTACTACAGGAAAAAAAATGCATAGAGCAAAAATTTATTTTTGCCATAACTTGAAAACCATGCATCAATTTTCCAATATGTTTCATGGGGAGATGCATATGGATGATGGTAACATGCTCAAGAAATTTTAGCAAATTCCAGTACACGGTTTCCAAGAAATCGACCTCCATCACCTACAACCATTTTTGAATTTTCTCAATATTTGTGCATCCATTTAAAACACTGTTTCATTTGGAGATGTATATGGATTTAAATAGAGGAGGAATGACCTCTTATAGAGTTTTATGAACCCAATGTTTCAGACTACAAAGTGAGTCCATCATCAGGGGCTGCAATAATAGATATTCTAGAGATATTAATGATGTATCCATGAGCTATATTTAAGGTTATATATATAGGTTATGAAAGAAATTAATCTAAGAAATTAGGTCGGCCAATCTCTAATTTTTTATAATATTCAGATTTTTTTTTAATTAATTTGTTTACTTAATTAATTAAGTTGTTTAGTTAATCAATGTATATGGATGTTGGTAACATGCCCAAGACATTTCAGCAAATTCCAGTGCACGTTTCGAAAAAATCAACCTCCATCACCTTCAACCATTTTTAGTTTTTTCTCGAGATCCATGCATCCATTGACCAAATGTTTTTTATGAGGAGGTGCATAATGATGATGGAAATGTGCTAAGAAAGTCTTAGATCAATCTATTCTACCATCTAGGAGATATGGACAAAAGAAATCTGCTACAAGAGGCTGTCCTAAATTACTATAGGAGTTTCTTGTAGTACTACCAGAAGTTCTAAAAATCTACACGAAAGGTAGTCCGATGGAAAAATTTTGATGCAGGCCTATTTTGGGATAGAAAAAAAGGACATTGACTTCACCACATCTCATCCAACACCCATCATGACCATGTCACTCTATGGCCACACCTTCCACTCATTCTAATACCTACTTACCCTCCAACAGAGAAAAGACACAAACATTAAAAAAAAAGGGCAGCTACAGTAGCCTATTTGGAAGTAACAGTGGGCTCCAGGCATAACACTCAGTACCATGATTGAAAGAGGAGAAGAATACTATAGGCACAATGAAACTCATATTGATCTCAACAAAAATAGAGGAAGCCATCACCTACACATCAATAAGAAGACAACCCATCAGCAAAATAATTTCAACAAAAAAGAAAAAGGTAGTCAAGAAGATGTACCTGAGTCATGAGAAGCACAACAACATCAACTCAGTAGCGTCATGCATGTCTCTCCAACAACCATCAGGTATGTACAACTATACAATATACTTGACCTCTTCTCTTGAGCATATTATAGTTAGAAATTTTTTGTCAATGCATGAGAGATGAGGTTTTATAAGCTAAGGGTGGGTCAGCAATCTCAACCACCTTCAACTAGTTAATCGCAACTCACTCCTTCACTCATGAAATGTTGAAAAGTGAAATTATGAAGGATGATGATTACAAGGAATGAGGAAAACAGTTAAAAGAAGAAATTTTTGCAAAGGCCAAGTCACCACAACACTCCAAACCCTCCATCCACTTCATATTCACTATCTATCCATCATTCATCCATCCCATTTCATAAATTAAAAAACAAACCCTACACTTTGTCTCACCTTGAAAAGTTATTGAAAAAGAAAACAAAGCATCCTCTCCATTTTCACAAACCTACATCATTTCTCATCACTCCCATATAGTTATAAGACTCTGAAGGAAGAAGGAATGGCTACTATAGGAAGGTAGAATGCTGCTACAAGAAGGAAGAAAGAAAAAATTGTGCTAAAACCCAAAATGACAGTGCCTAAGAGAGACCTAATAAAAACAGAGAACCCAAAAGCCATTAGGCAACCATATAGGCCACAAGAGAGAAGAAGAAGACAACAAAAGGAAATGAGACATCCACTATGAAAACAAAACTCAAACTGCAGTGATGAAAATAGACTTTCCAAGAGGTCTCTAATCTATTTATATATTTTTTCCAAGGCCTAAAAGATGTTATAGAAATGAGAGAAAGGCATGTGAGTCAAGTTGAGGGCCTGTCCTAGGCTCAGAATATCATTTATGCTCACAAAGGGTTTCATGTAGTTTTAACAGGGTTTCTTGTAGGTTTCCTATAGTTTTGACAATAATTACTACAAGATGCCATAGTTCTCTTCTAAATGGATTTTGAAGGTTTCAGAGGTTTCCAAATCGTGGAACAAGGTAGCAGAAGGTTGATAAGGATGTGGAAGACCTTGCCAAACTGAAAATTATTCAAGAACCATGTTGAATAAGGGGAAGAAGGAAAACTAATGGTCTCAAGAAACAAGGATTTTTATTTGCACAACTATGTTTTTGGGCTTATCCTTGGATGAGGCACAATGAGGTTACTAAGTTGCTCAGAGAATGAGCAACACTTTCAGCAGGGGGTATGATGGGCCTATAAATTAGACATAAATTAAGGCCCATGCCTTTAAATTAAACATAAGTTAAGGCCTATGACCATCCTTTAGCACATTAAACCTCTCTTTTTGCATTATATAATGTATTTTTAACTTTAATATATTCATTAGGAAGGTTTAGGAATAATTGCATATTTGTGCCTAATATTATTTATTTTTATGGAATATTACGAGAATATTGGGCAAATTATAAATATTTGGAGGAGGAGATAACTTATGGATTTGCTCCCTACTACAGGAGGATCAATATTAAATAATAAATCAATAAGATATTATGGAATTATGGCACAGATTGTGGAACTCCAATGATTGAGAAAATCTAGGAATGTGTTCCTTGCCATTTAATGTAGATTCGTAGTATTAGGAACCAGATCCACCAATCAAAGGATTTTGGTGGGGAAAGCTTCCTCCATTCATGGGGAATGATTCCTAATCATTTTGTATAAGTAACAAGTCAAATTTTTCTCTATGGGGGAGATTTTGATTAGCGTTATTGTGGAGAGAATTTGTATATTTGCAGCTCCATTGTATTTTCTTGCAGGGATGTAATTATATTGATGAAAATAATGAATATTGGTGTCATGTTCAGCTTCTAAGTCTTGTTCTCCTCCATAGGTCTTTGAATTTCCTTGGGCTTGGCCATCCTAGGAGCCTCAGATCCCTTTTGTATCATTTTCTTTCCTTCTTTTCTTATTCACATGCATCACTTGTTTTTATTTCTTTCTATTTTTGCATTTAGTATTAATGATTTCTTGTTATAGGATTGGGCTAAATGGTTGATGTAAGTTATTTTGCAGGATCAAAAGCATCATTTAATCCTTGGAAAATCTTTGGAAGGTCATAGTAATCATTGACCTACTTGTATTAGCTTTCTTATTCCCAAATCTAGATTTCTAGAACTCCTTTGTGGCAAAGAACAATAATTTTATGCTATTTTTTTAGAGCATCCTAGAAAGCTTCAATCGAGTTGGTTCCACTTGAATTATATTAAAAAAAAGTTCTAGTTCATAAAAAAAATTACTCCATTGCATTTTCACTTGATTAGGTTGGGCATTTTATAGATTTACTATCTCACTAGTTCTCGAATTTCTAGATTTTTGACTAGTAATTTCTGCTATTTTTTAGCATGGGTTAACACAAGTCTTTTTGAGTGATTCCACTTGGAATGGGGACCTAAGACATCCTAGTCAATAAAAAAATTTATCCCATCCAATTTGGATTTGATTTTATTTGTCATTTGATGAATTATAATATCGTACAATAAATATATAACATCATGTAGTAAAATAGGGGATCCTATAGCAGAATTAGGGGATCCTGTAGGAGAACTAGAACATGCTATAGGAAATCCTGTAGCAGCCTGTTTTGAGCCTGAAATGAGAAAAATCATCATTGAAGTTGGGATTAGAATTTTCATTTATAAAGCAAAAATATTAAAAGAATGAGTTCTTTTATATTTACACATACACATAATAGTTAGTACTCTCTAGATCAGATTTCATGCTTAGATTAGTTAATTAGCCAAGCAAATTCCTACACTACTAGCCCTTTCGGCATCAATCTGCGGAGCACGGACTGAAGTCTCACCCGAAGCAGTATGGGGGGATGCAAGAACCAAGTTTCTACACCCTAAGATAGTTGTGATGTCATTTTATACCCTAACCCTTCCTTTGCACAGACCTATGAGCCCTTTAGGGCTTATCAATGCACTTCTCTTATTCGGCTCTGAAACCTTCGTGAAGGTCTCTGATCATCCTTCGCAGACCCTAAATAGTCAATTCAGACACTTACACACCTTTTTAATTACTCTTACTTCCATGTCTACCCAGATTAGCATAAGCATTGGTTAACTTCAACATGCATTATGATTATGTTCATGTAAACAAATATTCTTACTTGCTTTCACATGACAAAGTAAAACACATAGATTCGTGCATCAATATAGCATTAAATCATAAACCCAATATTCAACATAACATAACTACAAACATTCATAATAGAAGTAAAATAACTCATACACATATATCTCTAGAATAATTCTCTTTATTGATGGTTCAGATCTCCAGTGCAAACTCTAACTTCCTTGCGCACACAGCTGCAGGGCTTTGTGCACTCAGCTGCGAAATTCTACCCTAGGCCTCTACGCCATGCAGGGGTCTGTTCACTCAGCTGCAGAATTCTACCTTAGGCCTCTACACACTCAGCTACAAAACCTCTTCCTACACTAAGACTGTTCGCTCTTAGATCTCATAGACCCATTACATTGATTAATTGCCCAAAAAATTACTAAGAACTGAACTAGCTCAGACTCTTCTAAGACTCCTTTTTATACATTCTCATGTCTAGCAAACCAAGGGTGAATCTCATCAAGCTAACACAAGCTATCTAAACTAAGGTTGGAAACTATTTTTGACTATTTACATCTTCGCGGTTCACGACCACAAAATGCGGAGACTTTTCATTCTTTATACAAAACTTGGGCCTTTAGCCCCAAAACTTGGGCTTTTAACCCCAAAATAAACCCTAGGGGAACCATTCCCAATAGGACCCCAACACAAATCTGGTGACTTGCCTCGAATCACTTGGCTGGTGTGGAGATCTTGTCACGAAGACCTCCTAGCTTGACTTGTACGACTGCAACCTCAACGGTACACTGTGTCACCGCCTACTTACCTGCTCAACCAGCTGCCCCGTCGATAGTTCTGCACTATCTGCCTGTATTTTCTGCTGTGTCACTTGCAAACTGGTCAATTTCCCTTCAATGGAGGTAATGAGTACATACGCTTCCTCTAGCCAAGGCCCCAATCTGGCCTTTAATACTACCTCCTTGCGCTGAGCTGCATCCACCTGTTCCTTTAGTGCCTTCACTTCCTGTAGCTTCGCCAACCTCTACATGATGGCGATGGTGCCCGTCGTCACTTTGACCTCGTGGTACCTCTACTGTAGCTCCCATGCCTTAGTTGCTAGTCTTTGCAGGTTGGTATCTTCCTGCAGATTGGTAACTAGTTCGAGCGTCTGCTCGAAGAGAGAAGTGAAATCCTTCACTGTGGTGTCGATAGATACAACGACATCTTTGATAGAAGTCTCATGCTGCTCTCATGAAAATGGGACATTTTTTGGCTTGATTGGCCCTGACCCAGGTTCAACATTAATTAGCCAAGCAAATCCCTACACTTTTGGACCTTTTGGATCAATCTGCAGAGCGCAGACTGAAGTCTCACTCGAAACAATATGGGGGGATGTAGGAACCAATTTTCCACACACTGAGATATTTGTGATGTTGTTTTATACCCTAACCCTTCCTTCATGCAAACTTATAAGCCCTTTAGGGCTTATCAATGTACTTCTTATTTGGCTTTGAAACCTTCGCGAAGGTCTATGATCATCCTTCATGAAGCCTAAATAGTTAATTCAGACGCTTACACACCTCTGTAATTACTCTTACTTCAGTGTCTACCCAGATTAGATTAAGTATTGGTTAACTTCAACATGCATTATGATTATCTTCGCGTAAACAAATATTCTTACTTGCGTTCATATGACAAAGTAAAACACATAGATTCACGCGTCAATATGACATTTAGTCATAAACCCAGTATTCAACGTAACATAATCGCAAACATTCATATCAAAAGTAAAATAGCTCATACACAAATATCTCTGGAATAATTCTGTTTATTGATGGTTTAGATCTCCAGTACAAACTCTAACTTCCCTGCGCACACAGCTGCAGGGGTCCGCACACTCAGCTGCAAACTTTTACCCTAGGCCTCTTTGCACTCAGCTGCAGAGCCTCTTCCTACACTAAGATTATTTGCTCTTAGCTCTCACAGACCCATTACATTGATCAATTGCCCAAAAATTTACTAAGAATTGAACTACCTTAGACTCTTCTAAGACTCCTTTTTATACATTCCCATGGTCTATGGACCAAGGGTGAATCTCATCAAGTCGACACAAGCTGTGTAAACTAAGGGTGAAAACCCGTTTTGACTATTTACATCTTTGCACTCTATGACCACAAAATGCGAAGACTTTTCATTCTTTATACAAAACTTGGGCCTTTAGCCCAAAACTTGGGCTTTTAACCCCAAAATTGAGCCTACGAGACCCATTCCCAATAATGACAAATAGGGTTAAAATAGGGTTCTTTTGCAAGAAAAGTGTGTTAATAAGTGGATAGAGGATTTCATGTTACTTTACAAGAATTTTTGAATTTAGTCTTTCATTCCTGCAAATAGGTAGCATTTCTTTTCTCTCATGACAAAAAAGGAAGGACACGGTGTATGCCTCACATATAGTGCCAATACCTCTTAAGTTTGTGTGAACCCTGGGTTGATAATTAAAATCGGTAGCCTTGGGAGTTGCAACATTCTTGTTGCAATACCAAGGGTCATCATCAACTCTGAGGACCAATCATACACTACCACATGGCCCCCTGGAGGAGAGAGAAAAGGACCTTCCTGGCCTTGTTTTCACGTGTATTTCCTTTGTTAATGAATTTCATCCCTCCCTGGAACTTTTAAACTATATTGCAAAATTGACCCCCGCATGGTATTTAGAGTGAAGCCCTGCAGATCACCGATAATTTAGGATTACGGGATGTGAGATTTCCCATTGCCTATATGTTGTACCGCTATACCACCACTTGGAGGAGAGAGAAGGGGGTGACCCGACCTTTTCCTTTTCGAGCATTTTCTGTTTTAACGATCTTTCAGCCTCCCCGGTGATTTACCAATATATCACAAGATCGGCCCATGCATGGTTTTGGAGTGTACGTGACTATAGGACTGCGGTACTACTGTGATTGTAGGATGCGGGGTCGCCAAGATTCGAGATGCAGTACTGCTATGGCTGCGGGATGTGGGGTCATCGAGATGCAGGATACGGGATGCAGGATGCAAGACTTGCGAGGTTGCGGGAGAGTGGTGCTTGCGGGATCGCGGGACTACGAAACTGCTGGACTGTAGGACTGTGGGGCTGTGGTACTGCAGGTCCTGTTGGATGCGTGATTGCAATTTTCCCCCGGACTTCCAATTGTGATTTTCCCTGCTCCTTTGGTGTTTTCTCTTTGTTTTCCATCTTTCCCAAGGGTAACTTCAACATGCTCTAACTTTGGCTCCAGGAATCCATTTTTGGACTTCCATATACCATTGGAAAGCTCTTTCTGAGAACTAGGCAATTAAGAGGGTATCATTAAGCTCTAATAGCTTCTATGGCTAAAAAAATAGCATAAAAATTCACTGCTATTTGGCATTTGAAGCATCCGATGACTGAGAAAGTAGTGATTGACAACACCTCTCATCATCAGTTGGATTGGATTAGTATCTCTTGTGAGAATTTCACATTCCCTTTTGGAGGATGAGTTTGGTTTCATGGATGAATTTTGATGATTGGTTACTATCTCTTGGTCTTGGAGCTTCAAAGTATGTCTTGAATTGATGATTGCATATACTCACTATACATATAAGTGCTCTTTTCCATGTTTTTCTTTACATTTATCTTGTCACATAAATGATGTATATTATTTTCACTCTCTAGATATGAAATTACCCTAAGGTAATGCGAAATTTTAGAATTTTAGAATTTTGATGTGTTGCATATATTATATGTGTCTAGTATGGTGAATGAATGTTCCTAGAGGTTTAAATTTATTGATATTACCTTGATAAGCCATCAAATCTTGCACATTGAAGTATACATATCTTTGGTAGTCTAGTTCATGCCTTAGATGTCATGTGAAGTTGCATAAGGTCTCCTTGATCAGGTGAAGCTTCTCCAAATCTCAAAATGACCTTAACTCCATCTCTACCTAAAACAAGGCACTGGTCTAGTCCTTGGTGGTGACTTAAACAAACATCTTTTTCACCTTTTTCTCTCCTCTCTTTAGGCCTAAACTAGAAGCTCTCCTAGGGTATCAAGTGAAATACTTTGTAGCCATAAAAGGCCTTTGTAAAATTTTCCACAACTCTGCTGGGATCTTCTCAAGGGGTCCTCCAAGTTTAATCTCAATCTGACAGTGGAATCCCAAGATATTGCAAGCCCTAGATCAAGGATCATTTCCCCACCTAGGTTTATTTGGGTTAGTGTCCTCATTTGGATCATTTCATTTGAATTTCAAAAGAAAATATCCCATTTGATCCTATTCTTCCCCCTAACCTAGTCAAGCCCTTATATTGTTGATCAAATCCATACCATTGATCTAGTTTTGGCCCACTTGGTTTCTTTGTGGTCCCACAACTTTGTGACTCGCATTCCACAAGGATTTCATAAAACCATTTCTCCTTTAATATTCCTATGTCAAGGATACCTCTTTTTAAGGGATATTCTCCAACTCTAGGTCTAGGTATTCTCATAACCCTTCTTAGAGAGCCAATCACCTTACTTCTAAAGCAAGAAAGCCCTTTATTTGAGCACCTTTTGTGAATAGGCTTGAGGAATCACCCCATATCCTGTCATTGATCCATCTATTCTTGTGATTCCTCTTATATTGAGACTCCTCCCATCAGTTAAAGTCCATAAAAAGTAGGGAGCTTCAGCTGAGGTGACAGTGGGATATCACTCCATTGTTACCACTTGACCTAGTAGTTTCTCTATAGGATCCCCTCCTAGGACCCCTTCTAGTTTGAGCGATAACATTTTGGCATCCTTTCTGGGGAGTGAGACATGTGTCTTGTTACCCATATGACAATATAGATATATCATTCTTGGTGACTCCATTGGAAGAATGAAGCTCTAGTTCTTCATTAAGATTTAAGGTCGATGTGTGTAGGGTGAAGCAATAACTTATCAAGGAAATTTCATTCACCTTGGGGACTCCCATGTCATTGAAGATTCAAAAATATGTTGAACACATATATTCCCATCATAGATATGACAAGGACCCCACAATATCCCGCATCATAATACATGAAGAATATGCCATTGTTCGATGGGAATCCACATTCCACAACCAATCACGTTGTAAGGTTCATGAAGTATGTTTCAAGGCAAAATATAACTTAAACTTGTGATCAAATGGAATTTTTTTCCTATCCATTTCCCCAAATACTAAGTGGCTTGAGTCATTTGAGCCTAAAAACATTCCTTTTCTCTCAATGTTGGTTGTGCACTTCCTCTTGCATGAAGGGCCAAATTTTCAAACTAATGAAAACATATGCCTAATGCTAGTGGTGGCTTTTCGGGAGGTGGAAGTTCTTAAATATGGTTATAGGATTGAGGAAGAATATCACTATATTTCCCCAAATTATCAAGATTAAGTTATTAATGTATACCTCAAGGATTATGTCAATGAAGAAACACATGAATTAGAAACATTTCCTCTACGGATGATGAAGAAGATCTAGACGTTAAGAGTTGCTGGGATGGAGACCCCCAGGTCTAATTTTGTCTAAGTTTTGAATGTTGATGTGAGATTGTAAAGTCTCCACATTTTAAGGAGAAGAGTGTGCAAAATGTTAAGAGTCAAAGGGGCTTTTAGGAAGGTCAAAGCCCCTTATTTTGTAAAGGGATGGGGTGATTTTGATTTCCGCCCTTGGTTTGCAGACAATGGTAATGTATTGTGAAAAACTATAAAAGGAAGTCATCTAGGAGTCATTAGGCAGTTCTAAGCTTATGGATAGTTGATGAAAATATTTTGAGTCTATAATTCTATATTTTGGCGAAGGGGAAGGAATAAATTATGTGTTCTCTATATAGTTCTATGTTTTATGCTCAATTATGATTCAATTATCTATAATTTTGGTTTAAGTGCATTGTGAAGGTTCAGATCTACTTTTGTATGTTAAATTATGCATGTTAGAAGATGTAGGCGAAGCTCGTAGATCTAATTAAGTAGAAATCGATTTAAGTATGTGGTTTTGAAGATAAGGGTTAGAGAAGGTCAAATTAGGCCCTAGATTAAGGAAACACCTCACTTCTACATCACATAGCCTTCTTGATGTAGAAACCTAGTTCTAACATCCCCCAATACTGCCTCAGGTGAGACTGTAGTCTGTGCTACGTAGATTATTGTCAAAAGCGCCGTTAGTGAAGGGGTTTTTTGGTTAGCACAACTAAATCCGAACATGGGTCCAAGCCCCCTCAAGCCAACAAATGGTTTCGTTGTTGGGACTAGCATCTATCTGAGGGATGTGTCATGTGGTGCCCGTGGATACCAACTAAGACATAAATCGAGAAGTGGATAGATCGGAAGTTGCACGAGTTTGTAGCTCAGAAAAATCAGAATCATGCTGGTCAAAAGAGAGGTGGTTACATATATATCTCTATACAGAAGAGCACGAGATATTTTTTGCATCATTCCCTAAGGAACTATAGAAGTGGATTTCAAAGTTAATGGAAAACGAACCTACTTGGAAACATGATGATCCTATTGTGTGGAATCCTGAACTAATGAAGCATCTTGAAGAGTATGATTATAAGGTTGCAAGGGTTGTCAACTATTGGATCGATAGTATTTTAGGTGATTTCATCACTGAAATTGCAATTAACACATTTGTATCTTATAGTGAAGTAGAACGTCAATTCTTTAAGGCTCCGAGAGGTAAGTACCCGAGATTGCTAAACACTTGGATTAAAATGTTGTTGTGCAAAAAGGGTGTTATGCCTTTGAATTGATGTTTAGAAGAGGTGAGACCGGATCTATGCAAAGCAGAAAAAGATTCATATCCGATTGGGATAAATCTATTGAGGGCGCTTACAATACATTATTGGGAGAATCAAACAACGAAGGAGAAAGGACCATCCCTAACACACCTAGAGGTGCACCGCAGATAGAAGGTCAGGGCACTTCTGGGATTCTGCATCCATCCACCCCATCTCCACCTTCATCACTACCTCATACAACTGTGCCTCCACCTCCACCTTCATTTTTCAGTATGGTGAATACCATGAAAATGTTTGTATTCAAGGGTTAAGGATTAGAGGATCCTAATCAGTTTTGGTTTGTAGCAGAAGCTATGTGGAAGGTGCAACAGATCAATGATAATGACATGAAGAAAGTACAACTAGTCATAACACTATAGGATAAAGTGCTTACATGGTATATTAAATACAACCAATCCGAATGTTATGTTGGTAGAGACAAAGACTACGTTGAACGAAGAACTTAGAAAGCTGAATCAGAAGCTCAATGTGTTACTGAAATAAAGGAGATCAAGTAGACAACTAATGAGTCTGCGTGGGATATAGATTAGAGGTTGGAGTGCTTATTGAGACAAGCTAAGCTTCATATTTCAGGCGAACACAATAAGGAATGGTATATCGCTTTACTATTTCCACACTTAAGATTGCCTTTGTCTCAACAAAAGATCGGATCTCAAGCCGAAGCATTAGAGATTGTTGGTTTGAGGGGGCCTGACCCATGTTCAAAGTTAATTAGCCAAACAAATCCCTACACTACTAGCCATTTCGGCATCAACCCACGATGCACAGACTGATGTCTCACCCAAAGCAATATGGGGGGGTGATGGAACCAACTTTTCACACCTTAGAGATGCCTGAGGGGTCGATTTAGTCCAACTGTGCCTACCTTCGTGCATGTCACTTCGTGCACTGTCCTGACCTGCGAGACCCTCGTGATCTGCTAGGATCGCCTTTTGCATAGCCCTAACCAGGGGCTGAGATGCTTTCGTGCTATTAGGGCAGTGATTTGTGCTATTTCCCCAAGTTACACCGTGTATCTTACTTATTTCTTACAATTGTTAGTTAACTTCACGTAAACAGATACCTTATCTCACATTTACTTAATCAAAACAATCAGATATGTTCGCACACCATATAAACAATATAAATGCAATTTATTCCCAATATATTCAATACAAAAAATAGGAAATAAATACACAGAATTGATGTAAAACTTCTCTTTATTAATGCTTCAACAGTTACTGACTCGACTTGCCCTGCACAGTCAGTTGCAGGGGTCTGCGCACTCAACTGCAGACTACTATGCCTCTGCACACTTAGCTACAAAGCCTTCTCCTACTCTACGACCCAAAGACTTGACCCTATGCTTAGATCTTTCACTATCATTCTATTCCATCATCATTCCTTCTCATTCTATTATTTTTTTTCTCTATGAACTACTTAGAGCCTCGCTCTATTTATACAATCCCATGGTCCGCGGACCATGGGTAGATCTCTAAAGCTGACATTACATTACAAAATTGAGGGTGGAAAACCCTATGAATCATTTACAACTTCGCGTTCCGCACCTTCAAAGTGCGGAGCCTTTACATCTGGATTTACAACTTTCAACCAAAAATTGGGCTTTAAGCCCAAAAAATTTCCTTGGCGAATCTCGTGCCCAACAGGCCAGCAACACAAACATCATGAATCACCCTTGAGTCACTTTTTTGGTGCGGAGATCTACGTGCCGAGACCTCCCAACTATGCCTGGACTGCTGCAAGATCGGCAGTGCACTGAGCAGCTGCTTGCTGCACTTCCTGGACATGCTATTCAGAGACTTATAGTCTCGTGCCTCCTTTTAGCTACCTGGAGTTCTAAGACTATGCTTCTATTGGCTAATCAGATAGCTGGGCCACCCATATACAGCTTCATATGACTACCATTTACTTTTTTTGGGAAGAGCTCACCACTTAACTTCTCCAACTACACCGCGCCACCGTCTATGATTTCCTTAATAACATATGGTCCCATCCAATGTATCAAACTGATCAACTCTCGGTGGTGGTCCCCAAGTATGTCAATGTAATCAAGCTCATCCTGCTCTATTACTACAGTCTTTCTATCAAGAAAGTCCTTCTTTATTCCTTCCTCAAGCTTCTTGACTTCCACTTCTACCATGGCGCTTTTCTCCCTCAACCGAACTCTTTCATTCATGAGTTCTTGGAGCTTAAGATCACCTTGTTGGATCTCTTCATTGAGTCCCAACCGTTCGTCTTCGAGCTCTTCCAATGGCATGAGCCTTTCTTCCAGGGCTCTGTGGTCTGTTACCCTTGAGAGTGCCACTATGCATGGACTAAACATGATAGACTCCATAGGTATTATGGATTCTACTCCATCGACCAACCGAAAAGGCGGCTGTCTGGGTACACGCAGGTCCCAACCACTTCGCTGTGCGTTGCGTACCTTGTTCAGCGCATTGCACACCTTGTAAAATGCTTCTGCATGGATAACCTTCTGTGTGATTGTTTTTCCCACATACTGTCTATCCAACCTTAAGAGCCAGTTGCAGATTCTCCCCCCCCACCCCAAAACACACTTATTAACCATTCCTCTCAACACGGAGTTCATGCACATCCACGTAGGTTATTTTCCATATGCTTGTATCCACCTGGCTAGATGTGTGTGCAGATCATCACATCCATCATACTTGTCTATTAGTCACATCTTAGGCTTCCCAAAATGCGTGCACATCATTCTCTTGCATTCGCGCCAGTCCTCAAAGCTCCCATTGTGCGTACCCCACCACCTCCTAGGCGTAGCGTGCTGTACCCAATTCAAAGCCTCGAAGCATTGCTTTCTAACACTTCTCTTTCAAATCTATCCAAAAAGGTATCTACCTCACTTATCACATCATAAGTAGGCAAGTCCCTTTAGTCGATACATTGCACAACGACCTTGTCATCATATTACAATTTAGTGTAGTCACCTCATGTAACTGATTCTGCCATATCTCCATTTCCTCATCCGAATCTGAGGTACAGGATCTCTTGCTCTCCCATGCAAGCTATCCATCCCCAGTGGGATTCATTGAGTCTTGGTTTCGTGTTGTTATCTTATAGATGCAGTCCAAATCATCATTGCTTTCATAGTCCCGCACCGACTCTATATAGCGCGATCCTTCAGTAGGGTCTAGGGGTATAACTATGTGTAGTGACTTCTTCTCAAAAATCATCTTGTGCTTCTTCAGATTAATCACCCTGCTTATATCAGTGGCCTAATTAATTCCTAAAAGCGCGGGGTAGGGATTGCAATAATCAAGAATCTCTATTACTTTAAAGTCTACTAGCGCGCTCGCTCCCTCAATATCCACAATGATTCCCCGCAATCACCCCATGGGTATTATTTTCTGCTGGTTCACCATTCATAGCTGAATAGGAGACCACTGTAGTGTAGGCCTCCCCATGAGCTCCCATGTCTTCTTCGGAAAAACATTCGCATCCGATCCTAAGTCCATAATTACTTAGTCCATCTCATATTCTCCAATCTATGCAGTTAGCCTCATTTCTCTTCCCATCCTTGTCTTATGATTTCCAATCTTCTAGACTACGTGCAGTTCTCTTGGCACAGTCCCAGTGAATCTATTAATGAGTTCTTGTAATCCTTTTATAGCCTGACTGTCATGTAGTAACTTCATGCATGTTTCCTGGAACATCGTAAACATAGATGGGTCCATCTTTGACTTTGGTCTGTCTTTGCTTTCTGAAGTGGAGGCATCAGTGAAGCTCTTCTTAGCTTCCATGAAGGTTTCCTAAGCGCACTCCAAATCAAACTCTGCTTCTTTCGCTAGAGCTTCGCAAACCCAAGTACTATCTTCAGGATGTTTACCTTTGTCATCTCCTGTCACGATTCCACTTCAAAGCACAATGTTCATATTTGGATCTTCCTCGAGCAGCTCCGACCTCATCATCTGCAGGTTCTGAGTTGGGGGAGGTGGTAGCACTCCTTTGTCACGTATCCTAGCTATCAATGTAGGAAAATATTCTGTCTCATGATAAAAAAAGGTGCAATACAAACACGACGGTCGCATTATATTCGTACAATCACGGGCATAATGTCCTAGCCCTCCACAATTATAGCATATCAACTGACCGCGACCTCTTCTAGGTCCTCCTCTACCTGGACCTCGTCTGCACCCCTGAAATTTGGTTCTCGCCACTCCTGCATTCTGGTCTAGGGGTCACGATTCAGCCTGGACTTTGTAGGTGGGAGTTCTATCCATAATTAGCTCATAACTTCTACAAGTGTGCTCATCATGTCCAACTGACCTAAAAAAATTACAGAACAATTGCTACAAATTTTGTGTATACTTTTGTAACAAATGACGGTTGTCCATAGTGTGTTTTCCACCTATTTGAAAAATCATGCACCATAAGGTAGGTGCCGTGCTAGGCCCTACTTGTGCTTTCGGCCTTAATGGTATCAGTCCTCCTCTTGTGAGGTAATTTGTGAACACCAGGCAGTGGTCCTTATCATGACTCTGACCCTTGAATTTTACGCACCACACCTCTTTGCGCACATCTAGTTGAGCTGTTCTGTCCTGTTTCAGACTCTACATCTCCAAGCATAAATTTTTCAACTGGATGTGGATCTGCTGGACTACCAAGTTAGGATCCTACATTGGGCTCTCATGAAGCCTCATCGTCATCTCTAAGGCCTCTACCTAAGTCGTTAACTTCTGTTGCGATAGCGCGCTCCTTAAATGTGGCATTAGTGATGTTACAAACCATTCACAATGTTTTCTATCCATCAGATTCATATTAGCTTTGTGAATCATACACTTCAACCTCTGATCCAACTCCCAAGGAGTCTCACTCGATAGCATCGTGATTTTTTTGAATCCAATGATTGACTATGCATCAAAATTCAACCTCCTAAATTCTCTTTTTAGCTCTACTTGGACATCCGTGATTCCTGCATTTGGATTATCATTGGAGTGCTTAATATACGAGGTGAGGGTATGGTCTTGCAGGGTGCTAATGAGTGTCGCTTTCTTTATATTATCATATGTAACTCCCTGCGCTTCCCATATGGCTTTTACCACGAACCAAAATTGGTCCAAATCCTCATTTTCAAATCCCTTGAACATAGGAAACTTTATCTTGCTTACCATATTGACTCGCGGTGGTGGTGAAGGCGGTACGGGTGAAGATGGAGGTGAAGGCGATGAATTTGGTGGGAGTATGGTTGGGGGTGGTATTCATGGAATTCTTTGCCTTATCAGATGGATCACACTTCATGGCGAGACCTTCACGGGTTCTTCCTCGTCCCTTCACAGAGGTGAAATCAAGGGGCTAGTTTCTGGTCCCTTATTTCCTTTGTTCCTGTAAGTTTTTCCATTTCGTGTAGCCCCGAAAATCAAGGTAATTGCATAACCCTCTTTTCAAACAATAACATCTTAATCCATGTATTCAGAGAATTTACATACTTACCTTGTGGTCCCTTGAGAAAGAGTCACTCTACCTCGCTGTAGCTCACTAAAGTGTCAACCACGAACTCAATAATGAATCCTCCTATAATTCGATTGAGTTAGTGATCAACAGCGCATGCGATCTTATCCTCTAATGCTTCCAACCTTTGCAGTAACTCTTGGGTCCACACAATAGGATTGTTGAGTTTCCAGCTTCTTTGGCTATTTTCTAGCTTCACGATCCACTTGTACAGCTTAGTAGGAAAAGACGTGACGAATATTTTGTGGATCTCTGTGTACAAGTAGTAGTCTAACCATTCTTCTTTTGTCAGTCATGAGTTCCTGTTTTCTTGCACCACGAACTTGTAAATCCTCCTATCCAACCAACCTTTAATTTCCTTCTTAGTTGGATTCCAATGATATGACATTAGACATCTCTATGCATATTCTGGTCCCAACAACGAAACCATTTGTTGGGTTGAGGGGGCCTGACCTAGGTTCAGAGTTAATTAGCCAAACAAATCCCTACACTACTAGCCCTTTCGGCATCAACCCACGATGTGCAGACTGATGTCTGACCCGAAGCAATATGGGGGGATGCTGGAACCAAGTTTCTGCACCCTAGAGATGTCTGAGGGGTCAATTTAGTCCAACTGTGCCTACCTTCACGCAGGTCACTTCGCGCACTGTCCTGACCTATAAGACCCCACTATCTGCTAGGATTGCCTTTTGCGCAACCCTAACCAGGGGCTGAGATGCTTTCGCGCTTCTAGGGCAGTGATCTGTGCTATTTCCCCAAGTTATACCGTGTATATTACTTATCTTCTTACAATTGTTAGTTAACTTCACGTAAACAGATACCTTATCTCACACACACTTAATCAACACAATCTGATATGTTCGTGCACCATATAGACAACAAAAATGCAATTTATGCCCAATATATTCAATACAGAAAACAAGAAATAAATACACAGAATTGATGTAAAACTTCTCTTTATTAATGCTTCAAAAGTCAAAGACTCAACTCACCCTGTGCGCTTAGTTGCAGGGGTTCACACTTAGCTGCAGATTACTAGGCCTCTACGCCCTCAGTTACAGAGCCTTCTCCTACTCTACAACCCAAAGACTCAACTCTACACTTAGATCTTCCGCTATCTTTCTATTCCATCATAATTCCTTCTCATTCTATTACTTTTTTTCTCTATCAACTATTTAGAGCCTCACTCTATTTATACAATCTCTAAAGCTGACATTACATTACAAAATGGAGGGTGGAAAACCCTATGACTCATTTACAACTTCGCGCTCCACACCCACAAAGTGCAGAGTCTTTACATCGAATTTACAACATTTAACCAAAAACTGGGCTTTAAGCCCCAAAACTTTCCTTAGGGGATCCTGCACCCAATAGAGATCCTGATGAAGATGGAGGCTTTACCGATCTAGGCTACGAATATGGGAGTCCAATAGATCTAGTCACAGTTAGCAAGCCTGCATATGGAGTTGCAGGATCTGAAGAAGGGAAAGGAGTTTCAGTCAGGACTACACCCTAAAGTTTGGTGCATGAAGTGCAAGGCTGTAGGCCACTATAAGGATCACTGCCCTGTGTACCGGGACTATATAGCTATGGGAGGTATGTTATAGAAATTTTTGGGCACTTCAACCCCAATCATAAATTTCCATAAACTAAGGGCTCCTAAGTCCCTAAAAGTGTTGCTTCACTGCCTAAAGGAACAAGGTCAACTGATTACATCATCTCCCAGAAGTTCTCCACTGAAAACTGCTCATAAATGGTCAAAACTGGACCATACTAAAAGCTCAATGCAGAGGGTGCGATGCATACCACCTTCCCAGTGTACAAGTTGCGATGCATACTGAATTTCTCCTCTGTAGGGTGCGATGGTCGAGAATG
>APFE031234125.1:96944-114311 GCA_000404065.3 Pinus taeda
AGAGAAATTGAGCGCAAGACTCAGGTTGGCCCTCTTGGTTCTCCTCTCATCTATTTTCATAAAAGGAAACAATAGTAGACTTTGATTGTTTGTTTCTAAGATAGCCACCCATCTTAGTGGGAATAGCAGCATCCGAGTGGACACTATTCCCGGATAACAAGGTCCCAACCTACTGAAACTAGATTCTCTTGTTGGATCAAGCACCGGTTCAAGCGTATGTTGTAGTATTTGCCAAGTTTCTGGAATGCATACGATAGAAAATTGTTATCTATTGAAAATTTTTGTACAGTCACCATAGAAACTATTTCTCAAGTTTTAGAAATTAGTTTTCCATGATGAAAGAGATTTCCGAAGCTATGAATTGATGATAGACAAAACCCCAATGTATAGGATGTAGGTTGAAACCTGCGTGCAAAACAACCAAGGCTCACTTGCGGCTTATGGAGGATTCCAAGGACGTGGAAGAAGAGAGGAGGAGGCACTGGAAGAGGTCGGGGCCAGATCATCTACTACAACTATGGAGAACCAGGACATTTTGTGCTCGACTGTTAGAACCCAACTCATCCTTCTTATCCAATACTATATGAAATTTGTTCATGTTATGGAAGATTGTCCTGTATTAATAGAAAATATCCAGGAAAAGAAGAACCAACATCCAATGCATAACATTCCGATGATGATGTTTGAGCCACGCCAAGACAATCCTAGTGTCAATATAGTCACGCGAAGTGGTATAGCCACTAGTGAAGACAAGGTAGAAGGTGAATCAGATACATGGATTTGTAGGGTTGATCAGAAGAGTATTGGATTTCATTTACAAATATAAAAGATGAAATTTATGGAGGCAAGAATTTTTTTTATGGATCTAGGTGCTTCTACTTCTAACACTCAGAAACAAGTAGTTCCACTAAATGAGAAATCCAAAGAAAGTACTGCGCTGCTGAAATCATTTTTGCAAACATGCATGAAGCTGTTGAGGGATCAAAAGGAAGTTGGAGGACTACAAGAACTGATAGATAGTTGTGTTAGCAAAGACAAGCCGTTACCAGAACAACACACAATAAATAAGGTTAACCAAAGAAAGAATAGGACTGGTAGGGAAATGCGGTTGACAACACAAACTGGTGATTTTGACATGGACCAGGTAATTCTAGACTTAGGATTTGATGCTAATGTACTGCCAAAAGTGACTTGGGAACATATGGGGAAACCTAAGTTGCAGTGGTCGCCGATTGAGTTACGCATGGAAAACCAACAAAAGAAAATCTTGATGGGTCGCTTGCATAGAGTGACTATAGATATTGAGGGAGCCAGTTTGCTCGCAGATTTTGAAGTTATTGAAATAGTAGATGACAATAATCCATACCCAACATTACTCGAGATTGATTGATATTTCAACATGAATGCTATTATTAATTTGAAGAAGTGAAGCATGGTGTTCGAAAAGAATGGCCTCAGAGTGCTTGTTCCATTGGATCCAACTAAAGGTGTACGATACACAAAGCCAGTCCGGGATGACTATGATGATGAAGACATTGATTACATATATAAGCTCACTGCATGAGATGAAGACTAAATTAATCACACTACAGATGGATGGATTAGTTGGGAGAAGGATAGTTCATGCCATTCAGACTCAAATGAAGAATTAGAAAACTGGTAGAACCGGTTGCATGAGGTATCTACACTACGATGCAATAGGCTTACAAAGTCTATGCGCTGTATATCAAATAAGGTACATAAATTACCTTATTATGATGGGCTAGATGATGTCAATATTTTTCTTGACCATTTTGAAAGAGATGTACTAGAGGAGCACAATTTCTAGGCTCTAGATTTGGCTTTAAGAGCTACACTTGTAAGTTAGTGGGGAACCCACAAGGATAATATTGTTGATTGGAAGGAATATCATAGAATGATGAGATTAAGATTTGGCTCTGCAACATACCGACTCAGTGAAAAGCACATAGGTAAGACTGACTCGGACGAACATCTAATTCATTGGACTAAGGTTTGAGGTGAGGTATCTCAACTCGAGTGGGTACATATATTCATTCATACCTTATATGTTATACCGATGAATTGGTATTTGGAGATGGAGATGCGACATGAGATTGATGATTGTGATGAAATGAAGGAGAGTTTTTTGTTGACATTAAGCTTTGAAGATGGGTTCAAATGCATTGATGGGGTGATTCAGGTGATTCAGGTAGCGATCTTCCGAACACCAATATATCCCATACCTTGGATACAACCTGACTGAAGCATGTAGCTACAACATGTGTTAGAATGCTACAATGTTATTGTGGAAGAAGGTGATGAGGATCCATGAAACATCAATACTCGTGAGTCAGAGGGAATGCATGAAGTTGTAGGACCTAATGCAAAGATCCTTGATATATCACAACCGGTAAAGACAAAACAAGTAAATATTGGCTCAGAAGTAGAACCAAAGTTTTCGCATATTGGTGACTCTTGGGATGAAGACACCATAGGAAAGGTTGTTGAATTACTCCATGAATATCAAGGCTTATTTCCAACAAATTTCTTTGAATTGAAGGGTATAGTAGGTGATTTAGGTGTGATGAATATCAATTTAAAGCGAGATGTGAAGTTGGTTAAGTAGCACCCATCTCGACTGAACCCCAAGTACAAGGAAAAGGTAAGAGAAGCGCTGGACAAGATGCTCTTGGTAGGTATAATTGAGCCAGTAGAAGAGTCAGAATGTGTTAGTCTGATGGTGGTCCAGGAAAGGAAAACAAAGAGTGATATAAGGATTTGCGTAGATCTGTGGAAGTTAAATGATGCATGTGTACATGATCCCTTTCCTATGCCTTTTTTAGATGAAGTTCTAGAAAATGTTGGTGAACGGGAGGCTTATTCGTTCACAGATGGATTTTCGAGATATCACCAAATTAAGATTGCGCTGAAGGATAGAAGCAAGACTACCTTTGCTACTGAGTGGGGTTCATTCCAATATACAGTTATGCCCTTCAGACTAAAAAATGCTCCTGCAATATTTTCAAGTGTGGTAGTTGTAACATTCAAGGAATTTATTCACAAGTTTTTGGAGGTCTTCTTCGATGATTGGAGAGTATTTGGGCTAGTTAAGAAACATGTTTCTAGTCTACCCCTAATGTTAGTTATGTGCAAGAAGTATCATATTTCCTTGAATTTGAAGAAATGTGTTTTTTTGTACCTTATGGAATACTGTTGGGGCATGTCATATGTAAGTAGGGATTGATGGTCCACCCTACCAAGATTGCTGTAATTATCAAACTAGATCCACCGAGGAATGTAAAATAGCTATGCGCAACTTTGGGTCATATAGGAAGTTTATAAAGGCGTATGCATAGAACACTGCGTCAATGGAGCGGTTGTTAAAGAAGGATGCTACATTTTTCTAAGATGATGAGTGTTAGAAGAGATTCGATGTTCTTAAGGAGAAGATGGTTACTACACCAATCCTAGTATTCCCAAATTGGAAGAAATAGTTTCACATGCACATGGATGCTCTTGTATAGCATTGGGCATTGTTTTAACTCAACCAGGTGAAGGAGATATTGACCATCTGATTGCCTTTGCAAGTGGGAAACTATCTAAGCTGGAGTGAAACTATTCAATGAAAAAATGAGAAGGATTAGCCATGGTATATGTGCTACAAAAATTCATGCATTATTTGCTAGGTGTGCACTTTAAAATGTACACGGATCATTCTGTATTGAAATATCTAGTCAATAAGGTTGTGTTGGAGGGGAAGATCTATAGATGGCTTCTTCTCTTCCAGGAGTATGATTTTGAGGTAATATTTTAGCCAGGAAGGATGAATGTTGGACCTAGTAACGTCTGTAGGATTGAGAACAACGAAGAGCCCACTAATATGGATAAGGGGTTACTTGACGTGCAACTCTTCATTGTCAGAGTTGCAGATGAACATTTTGCAATATTATTTATTTTATGTCTATAGGCGTAGCTCCTAAAGGATACACAACACAACAAAAGAAGGAACTAGTAGTTAGGGCTATAGATTTTTCAGTGATTTCAGGACACTTATATAAGATGGGATCGAATTAATCTCTGTGCTGATATGTACCTAAGTATGAATGACACAATATTCTGGTTGATGTGTGTGGTGGTGTCGCAGGAGGATACTATGCAGGTAAGGAAACCACATAGAAGATTATTCGAGCAGGATTATGGTGGCCTACGGTACATAAATATTTAAAGGAGTACTTCAGTGTGTGCGATGTATGTCAAAGGATTGGAAGACCATCATGAAGGGATGAATTGCCCTTAAATACACAGGCCTCGCTGCAAGCATTCAATAAATGGGCAATTAACTTTGGGGGACCAATTAATTCACCAGGGAAGAAGACGGGTGCATGTTATATTATCATTACGACACATTTCTTGACTAGATGGGCCGACGCATATCCATTGAAGGACTACAGTGTGGAAACTACTATGAAGTTTATATTTCAGTTTATTTTGTCAGGGTTTGGATGTCCAAATATCCTAATGAGTGACCAAGGTTCTGTTGAAGTCTCAGATTTTTGCTGCTCCAACAATGGGGAAAACCACCTGGTCTGAACCTTAAAGGCAACTCATTTTCCGTTTGGTATGGTGGCTTTGAACGGGGATGATTGGACCAATTTCCCAATGTGGGTTTGAAAATTATGATGGGTTGTTATCAAGCGATTGCAATAAGAATAATGATAACTAAATGACCTATTCTGACATGAAAATTTCTAATTAACTTAATCTAATATAAACCTAGGGTATTCTGTGCGATATGCGATCTAAAAAGATAGCTGTTTGGTATGTCATAATAAAGATCATTCACATGTTAAATAGAGATGATAACATGTAAAGATAATTTCTTTGACTAAATAGTTAGTCAAAGAAATGTGTAAATTATGTCACATATATTTAATGATCATATGTGAAAATAAATGCTTTCAGCTATGTATTATATAATAGTGCAAGTAACACATAACAAAAAGAACGTACTCCATATATAATTCATGAAACGAAATGTTATCTCTAATTTAATAAAATAGAACTGATCATACAAGATAAAAGTACCATATGTGTGAGGTTCTACTCATTTGACTAGTGACATAGATCAACTCCTTTATTTAACCAAATTATTCTCCAAGCATATAAAAGTGCATCAACAAAGGAAAGCAGTTTGATATTCAAAATTAATGACCATGTTCCATAATTTCATCAAGGCATCTACAAACTTACAAAAGTGCATTCTTTGTAATTTTTTTTTTGATAAAATCCCAGATAAATGAGAAGGGTATAAATACTATCTAATTAAAGTTCAAAAATAGATTATACAAAATACCTGAGGAGGTTCCAAACAACCTTCCTCTTAACTAACAACTAATTCTACAAATAAAAGTGATTTTATGACCATAGGTTATGAAGATGTCTTACTGTTTTCCAACTTTTCCTTGAGGTCGCATAAGTCGGACATTAGTTTTACTTGAGGAGGTTCCCTGAATAGTGTTCTATCCTGTGAAGATGGCATGTGTAAGAGGTGGCAACATCCTTTGTGTTGAATTGAGTGAACAATTCATCGTCATAATTTGGTTGTGAGGTTTGACAAGAAATTGCTAATATGCCTCCCAATCAATCTTTGATAATTTCATGATTGCCTCTCTTTGGATTTTCATCTTTTCTTTCCAGTTTTTATCTAAGTATTTCAAAACTGGTAGTGAATTTGGATCACCTTCTTTTATAAAGATGGTGGTGTGCAAAGTATGATTGACTGCCTTTATTATATTCTTTTCTACTCTTGTTGCTCTTGCTACTGCCAATTCTGCTTGCTTGATCCGCGCATCCCAATCTGTGAATAATATGTCTTTATGTGTCTTTTCAATTTCTGGCGTATTAGCGTTTCTTCCTTCTTTATATTCTTTCCATTCAATGTATTTAGAGATATTAGTATTTAAGTCATTAAACTTAGTTCTCTGATCAATCACCTTATTTGTTAATTGATCATTAGTATTCAAATAAGCAGTGCTATGGGACATTTTCTGGGGGAATAGGTCTTGCTATTTTGACAGAATGGAGTTTAGATCCAATGCCTCTTTAATGAACTCATCAACAGCGGGGACACATTTATATTTCACCGTAGCCTCTTGCAACTATTGGATTTGCATTTTTTTACAGAGATGTCTGCTTCGTGGCTTATCCTAAGTACTTCCATACTTTGCTGCAGTTGGACTATTTGTTCTGTGGCTTGCTTGTTCACATTTGCTTTCTCAATTTCTAGTTGTTCCTCAAAAAGTGTTATCCTTTCTTCCTTTTCCCTTAACAAAACAGATACTTCAGTGGCCTTATAAATGGTGGCAGTAGCATATGCCCCTGCAAATTATGACAGCCTGGTTAAATTTTCAGTTGGATTTGAAGGAATATCCTTCTAGATTATATCCATTGGTTCATTCCCTAGTGGGATTTCAGGTGTTTCCACTCTCCTTCTCTTCCCTTGTCTTCTTACTACAAACTTATGTAATGGGATGTAGAATGCATCTAAAGGAGGTACTTCTATAACCTTTAGGATAATCTTAGATGTCGGAAATGTAGGAATGATTTCTGCATCCTGTGAACTTGTCCCTTGCTCGTTCATTGGCTCAGACTCATAAAATTTCTGAGTTTGCTATGGAGTGTGATATCTTGTAGTTTCTTGGAAATCTATTGTTTTGGTAGTATATTGGAGTTTTTTATTGAACTTGTCCCATTCCTACTCCATATTGTTGCTTTTGCCTTTGGGAACGATATCTTGAGTTAGGTTTGACCTGTTTCTTAGTTGAACTTCTGCTGGATTTCATTGTAGCCTCTATTTCCTGTGTCTTCCCTGTGTTTTGGGCTGCATTCACCTGAGATTCTATGCCAAAATTTGGTCTCTCACTGTTAATGGTCACACTGGGCGTAGGTTTGTCATCAGTTCTCAACAAACACAATGGGATTGTTCCAAGCCTTTGATTTCTAAATTCCTAGAACCTTTCGAAGTCATCAGGATTCAAATTCACCTTCACCCAGTCGAATTCTTATTCAAATGATTTAGCTAGTTGTAAAACATCTTCAAATTCATGAGCTTCATGGATAAAGGGTTTGATTTTTGGTGCCGTAGTAACATTTTGTGCTACTTTCTCTGGGTCAAATTGCCTCTTTGGCAGAGTAGCCAGCCTGAGGCTCTCTATGTTTAGTAATTCTTTGTTTGCATGGCTGAAGTTTGCTAATGAAAAGGAACCACACCGGATGGGAAAGGGTGGCCATAGTGATTTTTTGATATCTTTCAAAGTTCTGATTAAGCCTTTTCCAGTAGTTTAGTGAGCTATTTCTCTTGCTAACAGCTTGTTGGAGACATACAGAGGAAGTACATGTGGTTCTACTGTATTGCCATAAACTCTGATATATGTGAACCATTGTTCAGCAAAGTACTTTCCTATTACAAGAAGGTCTGTAGCGGCTTCCTTAGAAAACCTCGGGGCCTTTTTATCAAAAATCATTTGATGTAATGGTAGAATAACACCATGGAATATCTTGTAAAAATGGGGTATAAAATGGGATTCCCACATTTATTTGTGACTAAGATGGATGGGGTATGGGTCTTGCAAGGTCCATTTCCAACCCATCAATGGAAACTTAGTACATAAATAGATAGAGTCCATGATATAAGCGCTCATATAAAATGGAGGAAGGTTTTCTGTGGAGGTGGATCTCGTTTGACGATATTCAGAAATAGCAGTAGCTAAGTTATCGGATAGGATAGTAGCCCAATTCATTATATGAGAATTGACACATGCATCGATTAAAGGGACCCATTCTATAGAGAACTTGGTATTATTAGGAATTCCATACAATCTACATAACATAGAGGATGCATAGTTATGGGGATTTGCTAAAGAAGCTACGGGGTACATACTTATCTTATCATATTTAAATTTGTTTTCTAGGACTCTCCACCCCTGAATCATCTTGAAGGGTTCTTCATTCTTCTTCGTGAACTTTGCTAGGAATGATTTATCATATATATCCTGAAGGTCATGAAGGTGATACATTTGTTTCAAATCTTCATCTTTAAATGATCCCATTGGATCCATCTTTGAATTCTTGAATTATTTGTCTTCAATATTGACATTCTCCACCACCCATCTAACCATATCAGTGTAAGGTAGTATCTTGGCTCTTTCTCGTATTCTGTGAAGAAAAGAGCAACCAATGTCTTTGAATTAAATTTCGAAGGGTTTTATTGAATCTGTTGTTGCCTTGGTAACAGTAACTTTAGGTTGCTCATCTTCAAGTCTATTATAGATGACTTCCCACACCATTGCTCCTCCATCATCAATGCAAATTGTATCAAAAAATACGGGTGACATCTCTGTAACATTAGAATCTAAAACACTTTGTTGTTTTTGTTTTTGCATTACTTTTTGTAAGGACATCCCTTTTGAAGCTTCCCTGAAATGAAAGAGAGATGTATCCGCATAAATAGTAAAGGGCATGGGAAAATTTGAACGCAATCTATATGTTAAATAGCCATGACTTGAAAACATTAACTTCCCTCCTTGAGCTGCTAAACAATAATTTCTCTGTTTGTTATCACCTAGATTGACCTCAGGTTGAAGGGAGGCAATGCCAGGGTAACCACAAACCAAGCTTAGCCAAGTAGCTAGCCCTATTAGGCCGGGAGAGGTCTCTCTTCATAAGGATATCAATCAAGATGACTGGAGTTTAGGTAAAGGATTTTAGGCTAGGTATAGTAGCTTGAAGGTTTTGATTGAATTTTGTTGGTGTTTTGCTGGATCAGATGGAGCTAGGCAGTTTAGGTCTGGGAAATTAGGTTAGAAATATAGGGTGTTCTATGGGGCAATGTAGGCATGGGCTTTAACACTATAGGCTTAATGATGTGAGGTGTTTAAGACTGATGAGGAGTTGATGAGGGCATGTGACAATCATGGATCCTTCTCAAACAGTAGAAAACATGAAATATTGAATGATTTCCCAAGGCAGAGCATTGTTACAATGGATTCTACCTATCAAACTTGATAAAATTCAATAAGAAGTAATGAAGTGGATGATGGCATACATAAAACATGTAAAAAAATGATTAAAAAAGAAGAAACTGTGCTAAAACTCCATACCACAAGGATCCCATAAAAATAGCTGCAAATTTGATTAATCTCCTTGCCAAACTGCTTACAATGATGTACAATCAAGCTCTGAGCATCCAAGTGAGTCAAACCTTTACAAATGACTAAGAAAGCACATAATATAGGCATCAAAACAACTCATCCTAGCCTCAGGAGTCAAATCCATGAGAGGAGGAGTAGTTACACAACAAACTGAACTGATAGCTAAAGACTAGGGAGGTCAAACTAACTCAACCCTAATATGAAGCAAACTGATTCATTACATTCCACTTAGGCCATTTATCTGATGTATCTACCCTAGGTAACAAAAATACACTTTAATTACATCATGATTTTACATTACATCAGTGAAAATATCAAAATCCCATAGGTGAAAAGCAAATTCTAGAAGAAACAGTGAAAAAATAGGCAATCTGTCAAGTGCACAGTGCCAGTGTCAAACGCGCAGCGCCTGAAGGGAGTGCGCAGTGTCAACTTCCATCTGATTTTTTACTACCTTCCTGACCTCCAAAACTACCCTTGGTTTCCAATTTGAGCTTGATTTGACCCTCCAAAATTGGAATCTCCCAAGACTACTCAAACACGCAGTGCCAGACTCAAAAAACAGGTAGAAACATGAAATTTTGGTGGTTTTTTGGCGTTTTCACCCAGAAAATATGACTTTCACACCTAGAAACATGGTTTTCCTACATGTACATGGCCTCCTAAATCTAATGGTGGTGGCCATTTCTCCAAAAAGTGCCCCCTAGATGTTGCGCGTTTGACTAGTGGACTGATAAATTAAATGCCTGAAAATCATAGAACAACTAGGAAATAAAAAAATGAGCCAAGGCTCCTCAAAAATGGTTGTGATGGTTGATGTTGAAGGTGATTAGGCCTGTATTGAAGCCTCCACTAGTAGGTTAAGATTGTCCCTCTCTTCTTGGTGGGCTAGGGCTTCAATTTTTCTTGAGCCCTTTTGAGCTTAGCTCTAGCAATCTTGTCCCTCATGGCATAATGTTTGGCCATTCTCCTTTACACCTCCACATCTCTAGTGGCTTTGGCCAACAAGTCCTCAAGGTGAGTGTTAACACTCTCAAGCCAATACTCCCTGTTCTCATTCACCATTTGGCCCATTTGTTCATTCAAGGTAAGTTGATTTGCAAGTTGGGCTTGTTTTTCCTTCTCAAGCTCCAAAGCTCTCTTTAGGCCTCTAGTCCTAGACCTTCTCCTGGGCATATCTTCCTCCATGGGCTCACCGTATTCACCATAAGCTTCCTTAAGCTGCACCTTAGCCTTTTCTACCTCTCTTTTGGCCTTGATGAGTTGAACTACCATAAGCTCATGCTTAGTCTCCAACTGCTTGTTTTCCTATTTGTAATAAGAGATGATCCATTTGGCTCTTTGCAGGTTCACCTGCAACTCACCTATCCTTGCCTCTTGCTATTTTATGAGAATTCTAGTATTTGTCTGTTCACCCTCCTCATCTAAGTCCACTAGGTTAAAATCTTTCTCAGTTTCATGGAGGTGTTCTTTCTGCTGTTGTATCTCTGTTTCAACCATCGTTTCCTTCCCTTTGTGTACTTGCTTTGCTGATGATGAAGGCGAGGCCCCTCCCACAATATGTGGGGCAAACACTTTCCTGTGTCCTCTTTGATAAGTATGCACCATGGTACCTGAACTAGTCCTTCCAGACTTGCTGATTTGGCCCAAATTGCCTTGATCCTCTTAGCCACTATCCTGTTTCCTGTCAAGTGAAGGAATAGGTGCATGTGAAGGTGATAATGGAGGTGAGGGTGGATGTGATGATGATGGCATGTTTTGAACATTCTAAGTGGAAGCATGAGGGAAAATGGGGTTGGAAATGAATGTAATCCATGCAATGTTAAGTTCTTTAAGGTGATAAAGGACTATGATCTTTATGAGCACATGATGAAATAGGCTTTTCATTTGATCTTTGGGTTCTCTCTTTTGGGCAATGTAAGACATTTTCTCCACACTCCTGAAAAGATAATAGGGTATGTTAAGCATTTTGACCCTAGTGAAATGCATGAGCAATCTGATCTGATAGGAATAGACCCTAGAAATCTTCCCTCACATGAAAAATATTTCATTATGATTTTCATCATCGGTAGATATTTGTCAAGAAGGTAGGAGAAAGGAAAATAGCCCTTTCTTTCATGTCTGTATCTTGGTTTGAGGTATGGCTCATAGAAATGTGCTTCTATTTCACCCTGCTTGAACCATTTTTCCCCAGCTTCTGGAATCCCGGTGGCAGCAGACAATGTGAAGGTTATGCCTGTGAGAGTGAGCTAATTGTCTTGAATCCTAGTGATGAAAAGTCTGGTCAAATCAGGGTGGTAGTGGACTGCATGGACATATTCAAAAAACTCAAAACATCCTAACCACTTGAAGGATGTCACTGTCATGGGAGAGGCTAAAATATCTTTGAGATCTGTGTGCTCAAACCTGTTTATGTTCCCTCCTTTATGAGGTCTTCTTTGCTGTATGTTTCCCTCTCTGCCTGATCCCTCTTCCACACTCTGTGGTCTGTACTCCTCATCAGTCATGATGTTTTTTTCTGATGAAACCCTAAGTGGTAAGTAGGGGAATACAAGGGTGTAGGGAGGAAGAAGAAAGGAAAGGGTAGATGGGAGGAAAAGAGGGCTTGATAGGGTAGGTATAGAAACTTTTGAGGGGGAATATGGAGTGTAGATTGGGTGTTTTTGGGAGAAATGGGAACTTTCTTGTGAAAACTAGGGTTTAGGATAAAGGCTAGGGTTTGAAGTGAAAAACTAAGACCATATGATTTTTATTCTTTAAACATGAGGGAAATAAGCTTAATGAGAGGGGAATGACAATACATACTTGATTTAGGGCTTAGGAGATCTTTTGAAAGCTTGAAGACTGAAGGAGTGCAAAACTAGTCAAGTGCTCAGTGCATGAAGGGAGTGCGTAGCACCTTAAGGGAACGTGCAACACTTGTCAAACGCGCAACGCCTGAAGAGAACGCACAACGCCAAGAGGAAACACGCAACGCCTGCTCTGTTTTCACAATTTTTCCTTGAAATCGCCCAAAACGCAGCTCTAGTTTTCTCAATGCATGATAAGAGGTAAATAAAGGGCAAGAAGATATTTATAGGCCTTTGACTTTAATATTTAGCTCCTCAAACCCCTTTTTCTAATGTTTTTTTTTTCCTTTTATCACTTTCATCTTTTAAACTCTATTTTGATGCTTTTTCTTCTTTGTGCTTTTGCAGGTGGACAAATGCTCAACTTAACCTAATTTTTGCAGTTTTGGTGTGTCTTGCAAGAAGGAGAAATATTCTGATGCAGCTGAGATCCGTTATTACATATAGAAACTTAAAATTACATAATAAATACAATAAATTAAAAATACCCTGTTTTCACCTCAAAAACATGTTTTTGAGGTGAAAATTACATTAGGTTAACAAGATAATATTTTAGTAGATGTGACTTTCAAGCCATCATGCTTGATTTATTAATCATCCTCATACCCTTGTTGACCTTTATTTACATTTGAAAATCAGTTTCTTGACCTTGGTAATGAAACCCTAGACCTAATGAAATCAAACCCTAGGAGCTAATGAAATGGACTACAGTTTATGAACCATGACTGAAAACAATATGAAGGAGGATTAGCAACTATAGTCTATGAGGGAAGAGCTAAGAGAAAACAACCATTAGTGGATCCATATATCATGACCTAATTGAGTGATGAAAAATTTACAGTATGGGACTCCTAGTATGAAAATGAAAAAGAGAAAATTTTGATCCCTGATGGAAGTATGAAAACACTGACACTAACACTATCAACCTACTTGATATTTCATTAAAACCTAATAAATTCCCACACTTCAAGCTTAATTTGCTTCATTGTGACTTACAAACGTTGCAATATAGCGTTGTTCGAAGATAATGCGAAATGCGATTGCAAAACATCGCAATATCACATTTCAAATTTTTTTAGGGATAGCGCAATGGCATGCTTTATTGAATTATGACTTGTGAAGTGTGATCACATATCCTTAAAGTGCCGCGATTGGAAAATCGCAGTGGAGGCTTTATCACATATCACATTTCCAGATTTTCTTTAGGATGTTTAGAATTGTCACATGGAAAACTGCGAGTTGCAATTTGCGATAATAAGAGTTTAAGTATGGGTTCATTTCTAAAGGTTTAAGGCAATTTTTTTAGAGTTAGCACTTATTTGGAAAAGCTAAAAATTTCAAAGGGTCCCCATTTATATGTCAAATACTAACTACTAATCTTTATAAATGGGGGGGTTGTTACATAGTACAACAATTGGCGATTCACTTGGGAGAACCAACTATCTATGATTGGTCTTTCGAAATCTCTAAAACTTTCAAAATTAGAAGAGTTATAGGAATAATAATTACATGAGTTACAAATTAAACAACATTTCTCTGAAATCATAATCAATCACTCAATTTAATTATTCAACTACTTTACTTTTGTAGTGATAAAAATACAAATGTTTGCATAAGTCAATACTAAGATTTAAAGAGATATAGTAGGTGCCTTCTACAGATTAATTTTTATTGTTTACTCATTTATCATAGATAGAGCCTCTGCTACCAGCAGACGTTCATAGCCTTGGCAGGGTTTTATTTTAACCAACAATAATTCATTGTCCCATCTGAAGAAATTTTCAGAATTCAAAATTATATTCTTTTGCTTTCTTTCTCATTTGGATCTTGTTTTTTCCTTTCATGTAATTTTTCTTTTTAAGGTTCTTAAAAGACATTGTCTAGGCTTCATAACCCAATAATGATAATTCCATTCACTGTTTGTAACTAAATTGAACAATATGGCTCTTAATGAGACCCCTTGTCCTTTGATTGATTAGATCATTGGCTGCTACCCTATTTTGATATGCAATATTGGTAATATCAGTTTAATTATTCCCCTATGCTCATGGTAAACAAGCTCGTAATGAGACTTGTTATCTTTTAAGTTTTGCATATTTTAGAATTACACTCTGAAAATAGAAAATTTTATCAGATGCGGTGAATCATTGACCCTTTTTAAGAGTTTTGGATGATAATACTAGAGTTTTGAGATACTCATATGTAGAAAATGCTTAATAAGTTAAAGATTCTTTTCTTGATTCATGACAAAACATCTATACTTTATAAAGATAAGAGCTTGTTCATAGAATAAGTGTTTTTATCAAGGTCAAGTTTTTCCAAAGAAATAGGGTTCATTTTGATACTCAAATGCTCTAATTATTTCTTTAACTTTTCCTATTTATAGAAGTGAAAAATCAAAATATTGTCAGAGACTTTAATTTGAGAAGAAAAAAGTAAATACTACTTAACTTTTATTTTCCTAAGAATCTTAAAGACAATATGATACAAAATTAGAAGAGGTTGTCTTCTAGGAAAAGTATTTTTTCATAATGTTCCCATTAATGGGAAAATAATCTACTCTACCTAATAAGTCTTGTAAAAGAAATATTGATGGACCAATTTTCTCAATGATTTGGAATGGCCCAAGCCAAATCTTTGGAATTTGGTGTGTTTTCCCTTTTCCTCATGTGCTTTGTCCCATTTCAAAACCATATCACCTACTTCAAAAGTTTTAAGATTGGCAGAGGATGTATCAAAAGAGGCTTTGACTAACTGTTGATGATGGGAATGGGTGGCTTTATCTTTTTCTCTTTCTTCTTCAAGGTTAAGGATCTAAAATTTTCTTGCTTGGAGAGAAGAGGAAGGATTTTCTTTAATAAATTGCACTAGGGCGAGAGATGGGATTGCTATGTTAATGGTGAAAATGGCTTCTTTTCGATAAACTAAAGCAAAAGGAGAAGAACCGATTGAGGCCTTCTGTGTTATTCTATTTTCCCAAAGAGAAAATGTCAATGCTTTGTGCCAATTCCTATGATTTTAGTCTAGAGTCCGCTTGATGATTTTGATAAGATTTTTTTTGTTGATTTGGTTGATCCATTACCTTGTGGATAATAGTTGGTTTAATAATTCAATTTGAAACATCTTTTTTAAGGTAAGTTCTACCATAGTATTTCCAGAAAAATAAGATGCATTATCAAACATTAAAGCTGCTGGTAAGCTAAACCTAGTGATTATGTACTGATTAATAAAGTCTATAATACTTTCTGTGTTAGCTACCTTTAGTGGGATAGATCCTACCCATTTCTTGAAATAATCAGTAGCTGTAAGGATGTACTTGAGCTGCTTGGAAGAGTTATGAACAATCTCACAAATTATATCTAATCCCCATTGTTCAAATGATTGTTGGATATTCACTGGCTGTAAAGGGAATGTTGGTTTCTTTTCTCTTCCCACTACAGTTTGAAAAGTTTTGTATTTTCTTGCATAGTCATGTGCATCCTTGAATAGTGTTGGCCAATAATAACTTGCATGCAGGATTTTGTGAGTTGTGGTGTTTCCTCCGAAATGACCTCCAGCTGGTCCATCATGTAACTCCTGCATAACTTTTTCATCTTCAATTTTTTCTAGGCGTCTTAATAATACTGAATCATAACTTTTTCTAAATAATGCATCATCAATTAATTCATACTGATTTGATTTCAACCTTAGAGCACACTTTGTTTTGTAATTGAGATGCATAGGAGCATACCCATTCTTTAAATAAAACTTCAAATCAGCATACTGTGATTGTGCATCGTTGAGGCTTACCTCTGATATTTTCACGTCATTACCTTGGTCTTCTTCCATTGATAAATGGGAAGCTCCAGTTAGCATCCTATAAAAACCTTGGCCCCTAACAATTTTAGCTGGTTGGATTTCTACATCATACTCTTGAAGTGCAGTGACATAATTTTCTCTTTTCTCCCCCACTTCTCTTTGAATCAATAATTTCCTTACTGCAGGGTAATTTACTACTATTTTTGTATGAGTTTTGAGGAGAGAAGGCCTGAAATGTTTTAAAGACAACAAAATCCTGTTTCTCAACTGCTGAGTAGTTTAATTCGGCACCCTGTAAATTGGAATTGAAAAAAAAGAGAGGTACCTCGGTGTTTTGATCATTTAGCTATGTTAAAACTGCTACATATGATGTATCAGATGAAAATGTGTACAATACAAAAGGTTTAAGAAAGTCTAGAGTTGTTAAAGAAGGAGCATTGATAATGGCTTTTTTGATTAACTCAAATGACTCTCTTTCATCTTTACCCCATTTGAATACTACATTCTTTCTTATCATTGATTGAAGGGGTAGAACAATTTGTGAAAAATCGAGAACAAATCTTTTTACAAAATTAATCTGGCCTAGGAATGATTGCATGGTCTTTTTGTTACGTGGGAGAGGAATCTTTTCAATTTCTTGGATTCTATCAGGATCAATATAAATTCCTTTCTTGGACACTATGAATATGAGGAGTTTGCCTTTTGCTAAGGCAAAGTATGATTTTTTTGGATTTAGAGAAATGCCATATTTATTGCATCTTTCAAAAATATGCTTTAGGTCATTCAAATGATTGTTTCTGTTCCTAGAGTAGACTTTGATGTCATCTAGGTAAATATAAACTAATTTATTAATCAGACCTTTAAAAGCAATATCCATGGCATGTTGAAATGTATCACCTGCATTGATAAGTCCAAAAGGAATCTTCTGATAAGCATATGTCCCCCACATAGTCCTGAATGTTGTCTTTAGTCTATCGTCTAGATGTACACGAATTTCATTATATCCTGAAAATCCATCTAGAAAAGACATTAACTCAGAGCCTGCAACTGATTGCAATATTTTCTCCATGGTAGGCAAAGGAGAGTTATCCTTTTGAAAATATCTATTTAAGTTCATAAAATCAATACAAATCCTAATATCTCCATTCTTTTTCCTAACAGGATGATCCAGATTTAAACAGGAACGCAATAAAATACAGAGATAACCATATACACAAAGATGCAGCGGAAATAATACTTCATTTCATTAATGGAAAATACTGAAATATGCTTACAACCGGAAATAGAAATAAACCAGCTAGGGCGATGGTAGCTTATCTCTGAGAAGAGATGTGTGGCTACATGCCTCTGAACTGTCTTACAATGAGGCTCGAAGGCCTATTTATTGTTGAGAAACAATGGAAAAACCCTTCACATTCCAAAACCTAACCCTAGAAGATGAAACGCCAAACTGTGGGCCCCGTTTTTGGGTAAGTTGGTACATCAACTTCCCGGGGTCGCGAATTGGTCGT
>APFE031234125.1:119415-140839 GCA_000404065.3 Pinus taeda
CCGTTGGAAAGATCTCTCCGAGGACTACGACGGAAAAGACGATTTTTAGTCACGAAAAATCGCTGGCGGTAGATTTCCAAAAAAACGTCGTTTAGGGCTTCAAAATGGCTCCGGAAGTTTAGGACCCGAAAAACTGCTAAAAATAGTAAATTGTGCTATAATTAAGGAAACTGAAAAAAACTGCACGAAGCACTTAGAGGGGATCCAAGTCGAATTAGCGGGTGGCCACCAATATCCACTTGGATCACAGGAACCATATTTGATACCCATTTTGAGTGTCTAACGGGAAACATTATCTTTGTTTTCAAAAGTTTGTTTAATTCAGATTTGATTTGGCTTTCAAGGTTTGGATGAATATTTCTAAGTTTTTGTTGAACTGGTTTCTCATTAGAGGTCATCGGTATAGTGTGTTGGATTATAGAGGTATCATAGGTTTTGATTTGGATAATCCCAGGAAAAGACACCTTTATATGTTTTCAACAACTTGATGAATGATATCCTTTCTTCAGATGATAAACCAAGACTTGGGTTGACGTTTTGAGGTTTTTTAGATGTGCCTAGATTTACCACTTCAAATCTCAAAGTAGAACTCTGAGTCTTGGAGTTGGTAATCTTTTTAAATATGTCTTTCAAATCATATAGATCTTCCATTTTGACTACAGACTTTGGAATTGGATTTTGATATTGTTTATGGTTGATTTGCAAGTCATGTTCGTGTTCATCTATGATTTGTTCCTCATAAGATCCTTCTGATGTAAGGAAATGAATTATATCAACATCGTTATTAAACACTCTCCAATTTGATACATTATCAGGGATGGATGGTATAAAAATTAACTTTATAGAAAATCTATCTGGACTAAATTCGTTTGAAGGTATAAGCTTAGATGCTACATTGGCAAGTAAATCAACACTTACATTTTGTAATTTGGGGACTGAAGAAATGTTAAAAGAAGTGAAGTGAGAAGTAATATTCTGGGCTAGCGATTGATAATGTTTGAGATGCCCAGACACAAAATGGATTGTGTTTCTTACCTGTTTAATAACTAATTCAGAGTCTCCATATACTTGCAAATACTTGAAATCAAGGCTAATGGCTTTGTACAACCCTTGAATTAATGCTTCATATTATGCAGTATTGTTAGTCCATTGAAATTCAAGCCTGCAGGCTAACATGGTTTTCTCTCCTTGCGGGCTGATTAAGATACATCTGGCACTTGCACCATCTTTAGACTTGGAGCCATCAAAATAAAGAGTCTAGAATAATGAATTATCTATAAGTTTTTTAACTACATCTATACACTTGGAAACATCTGTTTGCGAAAAATATTCTATCTGAGATACTACAACATTATCCAGAAAGGGAGATATTTGTGCGTTAAAGGATACCAAAAATGACTTAGCTGAGTAATTTTCGATGATATTATTGGTGAAGGCTACTGGTTCATTGCTTCCCTCAAGATTAGTGACTGTGTACTTCATAAATTTCTCATGGTCTACTCTGATTTGGTTAGGTGTACCATTGTATGGCAACCACATATGAGACTAATTAGTTGCAAAGTATCCATGTTACTTTTCAAACCAATCCCTACTCAAAATTAAACCATAAAATTTAGGGATATCAACCACTAGAATATCGATTACCTATGAAACTTTTGGATTGGAGGAAAGCCTGATTGAAACTGAGATCATTTCTCCAAGTACTTCTACTTTTTTCTTGTCCAATTGAACTATGTGCACAACATATTTTTGAGGTGCGATATTTAATTTAGTGCACATAGTTCTTGGCATGATGTTTGAAGAGGCTCCTAAATTAATAAGGAAATTATGGATGTTTTTGTTGAAAATATCATAAGTAAGAAGAAATGGAGGAGTATGAGAGATAGAACTATCACCTATTAGAACTAGATTTATGGGATTTATTTTGTTTGAAGATGAAGGAGGCTTTCCCATATCTTTAGCAGCTTGAGTAACTACAACGGCTGGTAAAGGAGCTACAGGAACTACTTTTAACTCTCTAAGTAAGATTTTCTATCGTTGTTTGACTTTACTCAAATCATGTAATGAAATATTTGATCTCGTATTTTTCATATCTTCAACTATATTATATTCCATTGTATCCAAGATTATTAAAGTTTTAGAAGCAGTTGGAGGATATAATGGAATAGAATCAATTTGAGTAGTCATAGACTTCTTACTTACTATTTTCTCCTTTACAAGAGTAGCAATTTTTTGTTTCTAATTTGTTGTAGATGTATAAGTAGAGCTTTTAGTTCTTGTAATTACTGGCATAACTTCTTCTTCCTCTTCAATTGGTAGAATAAAATCCTATAGTCCATTTAACTCAACTTCTTCTTTAATTTTTGCTTCTTCTTTGGTTGCTGAGTCTTCTTCTGGTTCTTGATCGAATTCAGTGTTTGAAATAGTATTTGGTGGCTCGGATGTAGAAGAAGGATTTATTTTGAATGTGCAGAAAGTTTTCTTGGGAGCATATGTTTCTACAACCTGTTTCTTGATTTCGAAAATTTCATTTGACATGGCCTTTAGCAACTTTTGAAGGCCTTCAAGGTTGAAAGGGTGCTTTTGAGTTTTCTTTTTTGAATCTTCCTTGAATGTCACTTTCATTTATTTCCTTTCTTCTATCTATGATCTCTTTTCTAAGGCAATAATTCTTCTTTCTACAGACAATGATCCTTTCATGTTTTCTACAAGGGTAGCCTTATTAGCTCTATCTACAAAAATTGTGATATTAGAGGGAAGGGAGGATATGTACCACTCTATTTCTACATCTACTACAAGTCTAGAGGCAGCACGGATTTTGTTCAGCAACTTGTTAAATATGGAGTTGAAGTCTTTGATCCTTTCGTCTAAACTTGCTTTTAGGTTGGAAATATCATTGATTAAAGATTCCACGGTCCTATCATCATCAAATTTTGCAAGAAATATTTCTTCAAAAGTATCCCAGTTTCTTATTGATCCTGTCGGAAGGGAAAAATACTAGGATCCTGCAGATCCCTGGAAAGTATAAGGAAACAATCTGATAACAACATCTTCATGTGCAACTCCATTAAGGTTCATGGCTAACATAAAGTTATTTAGATGTTCTTCGGTAGGAATACCATCATCAGGATTATACTTAGGTAACCATGTTTTTGGGTTTGCTAGGAGAGCATTCAGATTAACAACCAATACAACACTAGGGTTTGTCCAAGGTTGAGCAGGTTGATTGGCCATAACTTGTGTTCAAGGTTGAGAAGATGAGGAGGTAGATCCAGAAGTGGATAGGGATGGTGAAGAACTTACTAGTGGACTAGTACTACTGGTAGCATCACTAATTGTTTGAGTCGAAAAAATGAATTGTTGAGAAGAGGTGGATTGAGTAGAAGTAAATGGGGAAGTGAATGGAGGGAAAGGTGATGTGATCTTGCTGGAATCCGATTCATATTTTGATGTGGCAACTTTATTACATTGTGAATGAATTGGGAACTCAAAAGGGGTTACTCCAAGCTTTTCACTTTGTAGTCGAGTTAATACACCAATATCTCATAATAGGGAAGTGACACTTTCTTCTTAAGCTTCGGGATTTTCAGGTTTCTCAGCAGAAATGGACATCTATTCCAATTTTTGTATTAAGGAGTGAAATTCAGGAGACTCAGGAGTTTAATCTGAAGAAGGTGGTTGTCTTAATACTTCAGGAGATTTCGGAGAGGTTTCTACAACTTCAGATTTTTGATCCAGAGATTTTGAACAAGATCTAGAAGAAGTAGAAGTTGTGGAGGGGTTTTGACTCTTATGAACGTTTTTCAATTGATATTTTGATTTATATGCCATTCATAGTTAGATGGCTCTCCTTCTAGTGCCAAAATGTTGAAGCCTCAGATTTCTGCTACTCCAACATGGGGGGATAACCACCCGGTTGGACCTTCAAGGCAACTATTTTTCCATTTGGTATGGTGGCTTCGACTGGGGATGATGGGACTAGTTTCCCAATGTGGGCTTGAAAATGATGATGGGTTGTTATCAAGCGATTGCAATAAGAATAATGATAAATAAATGGCCTATTCTGACATGCAAATCTCTAATTAAGTTAATCTAATATAAACTTGGGGTATTTTGTGCGATATCCGATCTAAAAAGATATATATTTGGTATGTGATAATAAATATCATTCAAGTGTTGAATAGAGATGATAACATGTAAATATAAATTCTTTGAGTAAATAGTTAGTCAAAGAAATGTGTAAATTATATCACATATATTTAATGATCATATATGAAAATAAATGCTTTCAGCTAAGTATTACAAAATAGTGCAATTAACACATAACAAAAAGAATGTACTCCATATATAATTCATGAAACGAAATGTTATCACTAATTTAATAAAACATAACTGATCATACAAGATAAAAGTACCATATGTGTGAGGTTCTGCTCATTTTACTAGGGACATAGATCAACTCCTTTCTTCAACCAAATTATTCTCCAAGCATACAAAAGTGCATCAACAAAGGAAAGTAGTTTGATATTCAAAAGTAATGACCATGTTCCATAATTTCATCAAGGCATCTACAAACTTACAAAAGTACATTCTTTGCAAATGTTTTTTGATAAAATCCTGGACCCTTCTTTAAATGCATGAGAAGGGTATAAATATTATCTAACTAAAGTTCAAAAATAGATTATACAAAATATCCTAGGAGGTTTCAAACAACCTTCCTCTTAACTAGAAACTAACTCTAAAAATAAAAGTGATTTGATGGCCAGAGGTTATGAAGATGTCTTACTGTCTTCCAGCTTTTCCTTGAGGTCGCATATGTTGAACATTGGTTTTAATTGGGGAGGTGCCCCGAATTGTGTTCTGACCTGTCCTGTGAAGATGGTATCTGTAAGAGGTGGCAACATCCTTTGCATTGAATTGAGTGAAAAATTCAGTGTCATAATTTGGCTGTGAGGTTTGACAAAAAATTGCCAATATGCCTCCCAGCGAGTCTTTGATAATTTTGTAATTGCCTCTCTTTGGATTTTCATCTTTGCTTTCCAGTTTTTATCCAAGTGATCCAAAATGGATCCTAAAACCTTCTAAGTCTTCATATAATTAAAAACTATCGCAAGGGAAAAAAATTAGCAAATGGCGGAAAACACTATCACAAATGAAAAACAAGAAGAAATGGTGAAAATAGAGTTAAACAAAGGCTTAAGCAACATCGTACAGGAGCCATCAGATTTGGCCGATCAACGTTCTAGATCTAATTGGCATATCACAATCGGTGGTAGCAAGCAGAGTTAATCAGGGGCGGCCTTATGGGAAATCACGACAACAATCAACGTGATTAAATAAGGGTCGTTGATCTATGTGCACAGGTCAACAACCCCAATCTACTCACGCTATCTCGTTGCCAATACACACACAGAAGGACTTACCGGGGACCTAGGACTATGCGATATGCGATTGTGATATATCGCATCGTGACAATACAAATGAGCGGGGCCAATACATATGTGATTTGCAATAGCTGGACCCAATGGGTTTTATGGGTGCAAATATATATATTTTGAGTTTCGGAAGAAAAGGGTTTTTCTATGTAAATTCACATTTTCGTTAAATAAACGTAAAACAAAGGGAATGTGAATGGAGTGATAAAATGGACCCAAAAGGGTTTATACATGCAGCGATATATATTTTGAGTTTTGTAATGAGCGAGATTTCGGGCGGCCCTCAGGCGGTCAGAGGTATTGGATGGGCTCTGCTCGAGCCCATACACTGGTCGACACGTGGCTAGGTGTTGGAGAGAGAAAATTGCCTTTCCGGGCAAGTAATCTCTAGGCGCATAAGCCGCCCGAAATGAATAGCAATTGTTGGATCAACGATCATATAGATCAATGGTGGACTTGCAATAACGCCCAAAGACGGATATGAAAGGATTATAGGGCGAAATTGATAATATTTGAAGTCCGATAAATGGCAGTTCGATAGATTTTACAGTGTTTCTGTGTATTTCTCTGTGTAAATAGAGAACGATGTTTTTTGGGATTTCAACGCACCGATGGTCCCTTTCATTTCATAACAGGTGGCCACCATACATGAAGACGTTACACCATGATTGGTTAACGCTCAGAGGGGATTTGAACAGACAAAGACCGGAAGCTAGAGAGCCTAAAAGGGAAAATGAACAAACAAGCACCGATTGGCTTAAAAGCCACTGGATGATAGAGACAGGGGCAGGCAGTGCTGAGACAGAGAGAAGACGAAGACAGAGAGCAAGAGGGAGAGTTTGTGTACTCAAAAGGGCTTGAGGGATTCCAACAAAATCCATGTTGTTTGTTCTCGTTGTGTAGAGACTCAATTTGAGCTCACATTTGTAAAAAATCTACTCTTGAAGACATAATAGAGAGGTCACCACTAAAAGCTGGACCAAGAGACATAGCCCAAGAGTTTTGGGTGAACTCTTTGATTATTTGTTGTGTTATGTGTGTATCTGTTATGTTTCTCTAACTCATTCATTGTCTATATTTTTCGCAATATTTTCGATTCGTTGCACTAAGTAATATAGGCAAATCCTGCACATGAGTCTGTAATACCTTAATATTAGTCTAAGATCTCATTTTCAGATCAAGTGGTATCAGAACTTTAGGTTTGCTAAGGTTAGACAAGCCTGTGCTGGATTCTTGAATACTAACTAGGTCAAAGCTTAAACTAGGAGAAGGATAACTTGTTGAGACTAATTTAGAGATTGGAAGAGTCTATTCTCAGAGGAGAATGGCCAGAGAAGTCCTATTGGATTCAGAATCTCAGTTCGTGGATAGTTTTATGGCCATGCGAGCCATGGTGGAAGAGATGTATCAAGAATTCAAGAAGGGTCGAGATGAAAGCACTTCAACACCCAAACAAGACAAAGGATCAGAGGAACCTTCTCTAGATGCCCCTCTAGAGGGAAAAGAGAAATGGGAAAAGCTTCCTCCATCATCTCCTGACCATCACCTCCATCATCTCCTAGCCCTGAAAATAAAAAGAAGAAAACATCTTTGATTATATTAGAAGTGAACTTTGATTTGCTAGTTTATGATGGAGAATTAAATGTAGAAAAGCTAGATAACTGGATTAGATAGATTGATGTATATTGCAGGGTGTAGAACATTGATTCAGAAAGGAGAAAGATTCAGTTGGCTAGCATCCGCCTTGGAGGAACTGCACTAGTGTGGTGGGAAGGCAAGACACAAGATGATCTGAAGAGACATGGTAAAATTCTTTCTACCTAGAATGAATTTGTTTCTGCCATTAAAAAATAGTTCTATCCTCTAGCTTGTATGCAAAAAGCAATGATGAGTTGGCAAACTCTTCGCCAATTAAAGGGCCAAAGTGTAGAAAGTTATACCCAGGAATTTAGAAAGGGAGCTTTAACTCTAGGCATATCTCTAGACTCACCTGAAACTTTGTTGAAGTATATAGGTGGTCTACATAGCTATTTGAAGCACACCATTCTCATGTTTAATCCTACTAGCCTAGATGATGTATCAGTTTAGGCTACACATCTAGAAGCTATAGGCAAGAATGTGAACCCAGATGTTGGGGGATCATAAAAACCCTCTGCAAACAAGAACAAGGAAAAGGAGAAGCTGAAATGGAAGGAGAGGAAGACAAATAGTGTATAGAAAGACAAACCTTCATGCACTCACTGCAAGAAGGATGGACATGATTATGAACACTACTTGTCTTTGCATCTAGAGCTAAAACCTAAGAAGTTTGGTGGTAAGAAGAAGAAGACTGCTGCTGCTATTCAGAAAGACTTGGGGTCAGAATTATGTGATGAAACAACAGTCACAACCACAGGTATAAAAGGAAAAAATTCTGAAGCATCTACAAGTAATTCTGTACAATCTATTGATAATGAAGATAATGAGAGGAAAAGACATGAGCTTTTTCATGTTAAAGTTATTTCCAAGCACCAAAAGATTGATACTTTATTTGATAGTGGATCACAAGTAAACTTGATTTCTAAAACAATTGTAAAGAAGTTGGGCTTACTAACAACACTCACAAGAAGCCATATTCATTAGGTTGGGTATGTGATAAAGCAAAGCTACAAGTGACTAGACAATGTAAACTTAGGTTTGCTATTGGGTCAACATCTGTAGATGAGGTTGAGTTAGATATAGTTCCCTTGGATATATGTGGTATTGTTTTAGGAAGTCCTTACTTGTATGATAGAAAAGCCATTTTCTATAGAGCTGAAAATAAGTGTCAACTCACTAAAGATGGAATAGAATATATTGTAAGAGCTCATAAACTCAAAAATAACTATTCTCTCATAAACTCAGGGTATATGAAAAGAATTGTAAACTCATGCAAGCAATTTTTACTAATGGTTGTAAAGGAAAAGAGCCCTGATAAAACCAATGTATTTGAAGGTTGTGATGCTAAACAGAAAGCTGATTTAGTTAAAGTTGTTTCAGAATATGATATCCTATTTCAAGAACCTAAAGGTCTGCCATCCAAAAGGGAAATAGTACATGATATTCATTTGCAGCAAGATGCTCCATTACCTAACATCAGAATGTATAGGTTATCCACTTTAGAGAATGCGGAGATCAAGAAGCAGGTACAGGAGCTGCTCGATAAAGGGTTCATAAGACCAAGCACATAACCATGTGGATCTCCAATCGTACTGGTGAGAAAGAAAGATGGTTCGTGGAGGATGTGCATTGATTACAGAGCACTGAATAAAATAACGATCAAGAATTGTTATGCTCTTCCTCGCATTGATGATATATTAGATCAGTTGAAAGAAGAAGTTTACTTTTCCAAGTTAGGCTTGCATAGTGGCTATCATCAGGTCAAAGTTGTAGAACAAGATGCATGGAAGACTACTTTCAAGATAAAGCAAGGGTTGTATGAATGGCTAGTTATGTGTTTTGACTTAACTAATGCTCCTGCCACTTTCATGAGAGTTATGAATGATGTAACCAGGCCTTTTATTGATGATTTTGTAATTGTATATTTAGATGACATTCTTGTTTTCAGTAAAACATGGGAAGAACATTTGAAGCATGTAAAGTAGACTTTAGATGTTTTGAAAAGAGAAAATCTCTATGTGAAGTTATCAAAATGTGAATTTGGAAAAACATCTTTAAATTATTTGGGTCATATTGTAGGGGTTGGTGAATTAAAGATAGGTCCCTCTAAGGTTGAAGTCATTGTGAACTGGCCTAAACCAAAATCTACTACAGAAGTTAGGAGTTTCCTAGCAGTAGCACAATATTGGAAAAAGTTTATTGCTAACTTTTCCTTGATTTCAGCTCCCTTACATGCTTTAACAGGATTGAACAAGGTGTTTCAATGGGGAGGCAAACAACAGAAAACCTTTAACACCTTAAAAGAAAAAATTAGTACAACACCAGTACTAGCACTGCCAGATCTTCAACGTCCATTTGAGATTGAAACAGATGCCAGTGACTATGCCATGAGAGCAGTGTTGATGCAACACAGTAAACCCATATTTTATCATTCTGAGACATTTACTTCTGCAGTAGTTAATTATCCCACATATGATAAATAATTGTATGCATTAGTATAGAGTGTGAAAAAGTGGAAACATTACCTAATGGGTAAGGAAAAAATCATACATACAGATCACTTCAATATTTTCACTCACAAACTAAACTGTAGCAATCAAGACATTATAGGTGGATGGGTTTTCTACAACAATTTCATCTTGTCATCAGATATAAGAAGGGCATACACAATAAGGTTGTAGATATGCTATCAAGACCAATCATAAATGCATCTACTATACTTAAGCATAAATCAGTAATGCATGAGAGCGACATTGAACAATATTCTCAAGATGTAGATTTTAAAGATGTATATGCAACCTTAAGTCATGGAAAATAAGTAGAAGAATTGGATTATTATGTTAAGGACCAACTCTTGTATCATTTGGGAAAATTATGCATTCCCTAAACTGAAAGAGTTAACATAATCTGAGAAGCACATACTTCTCTTATATCAGGTCATTTTGGTGGACGCAAAACAGTTACACAGTTGCAAAGGTTCTGTTATTGGTGAAGAATGCATGAAACAATTTCTAGATATATTAGAGGGTGTACTATGTGTGCTAAAAGCAAACCCAGTAATATAAAATTAGGCTTGTACATTCCACTTCCAGTTCCTTCTCGTCCTTGGGAAAGTGTTTCCATGGACTTTGTTGGGGGATTGCGAAAATCTAGAAAAGGTCATGATTATTTATATGTTATTGTGGATAGGTTCAACAAAATGTGTATTTTGATACCTTGTAACAAGCAAGTTATAGCTGAAAAAATAGCAAAGTTGTTCTTTCAACATGTATGGGTTCATTTTGGGTTACCCAATTCTATTGTATCTGTTTGAGATTCCCGATTTGTTGGGAAGTTTTGGTCAAGTTTATGGGAGTTAATGGACACCTTATTGAAGAGGAGCACAACATTTCATCCACAAACAGATGGTCAAACAGAGTTGGTCAATAGGACAGTGATCCAGTTGTTCAAAGGCTATTGCAGCAAGCATCCCAAGCTTTGGGATGAACATTTCTGTTATGTGCAACATGCTTACAACCGTGCCAAGCACTCTTCTACTTAGAGATCTCCTTTTGAGACTTGTTTTGGTTTTATACCAAAGTCTCCCTTGGCTTTTGTCTTTAGTAAAGACATAGCAGTTGATGGACACAGTGATGTGGACAAAGCAACCAAGTTCATTGAACAGATCCAAGAAATTCACCAGGCAGTGCAGGAACAACTGGAAAGAAGCTAGGCCAAGTACAAGGCAAGGCATGACAATAATCAAATTGAGTATAGATTCAAGTTGGTGATCAAGTCTAGCTGTACATCAACAAAGACAGAATGCAAGGTGAAGGTAAGAAGTTGAAACCAATAAGGTATGGGCCTTTCAAGATACTTGAGAAAATTGGTGAAAACGCTTTTCACCTTGATTTGCCAGCTTATATCCATATCTATTCAGTTGTTAATGCAGAGAAATTGAGACTATATGAACCTTAATTGATTGAAGATCCTGAAGAGCAAAGTCAGTTGGCTTCTATTGATGATCTATTGCCTTAATATCTCAATGAGTTGCAGGAAGACATAGTTCTAGATAGGAAGGTGAGAACTATGTGCAAAGGGGATGTTGAGTACCCGAGAATCAAACTCAAAGGTTCAAAACCGAGTAGTGCACGATGGATAGAGATTGGACAAGTGAGGAAGCTATATCCTCACTTGATCGATGCTTAAAAACCAACTTTTGGTGGTCCAAAAGCTTTTTCAGTGGGAAGGTGTGATCCAAAATGGATCCTAAAACCCTCTAATTCTTCATATACTTAAAAACTATCGTAAGGGAAAAACATTAGAAAATGGCGGAAAACACTATCGCAAATGAAAAACAAGAAGAAATGGCAAAAACAGAGTTAAACGGAGGCTTAAGAAACATCGCACAGGAACTGTCGGATTTGGTCGATCAACGGTCCAGATATGATCGACATATCACAATTGGCGGTAGTAGGCGGAGTTAATTGGGCGCGAACTTATGAGAAATCGCGATAGCGATCAATGCGATTAAATGAGGGTCATTGATCTATGTGCGCAGATCAATGGTCCAAATCTACTCACGCTATCGCATCGCCAATACACACACAGAAGGACTTACCGAGGCCCGAGGACTATGTGATGTGCGATTGTGATATATCCCATCGCAAAGTTGCATCGCAAGAATACAAATGAGTGGGGCCAATACATATGCTATTTGTGATAGCCGGACCCGACGGGTTTTATGGGTGCAAATATATATATCTTGAGTTCCGGAAGAAAAGGATTTTTCTATGTAAATTCGCATTTTTGTTAAATAAACAAAAAACAAAGGGAATGCGAATGGAGCGATAAAACAAACCCGAAAGGGTTTATACATGTAGCGATATATATTTTGAGTTCCATAATGAGCGGATTTCGGGCAGCCCTCAGGCGGTAAGTAGTATTCGACGGGCTCCGCTTGAGCCCATACACTAGCCGACATGTGGCTAGGCACCAGAGAGAGAAAACCACCTTTTCGAGTGGGTAATCTCTGGGCGCATAAGCTGCTCAAAATGAATAGCAACCGTTGGATCAACGATCATATAGATCAACAGTGGACTTGTGATAGCAGCTAAAGACGGATTTGAAAGGATTATAGGGTGGAATTGATAATATTTGAAGTTCAATAAATGACAGTTTGGCAGATTTTATAGTGTTTCTGTGTATTTCTCTGTGTAAATAGAGAATGATGTTTTTTGGGATTACAATGCGTTGATGGTCCCTTCTGTTTCATAATAGGTGGCCACCGTACCTGAAGACATTACACCATGATTGGTTAATTCTTAGAGGGGATTTGAATGGATAGAGACTGGAAGCCAGAGAGCCTGAAAGGGAAAACGAATAGACAAGCACTGATTGGCTTAAAAGCCACTGGATGATAGAGACAGGGGCATGTAGTGCTGATACAGAGAGAAGATGAAGACAGAGAGCGAGAGGGAGAGTCTGTGTACTCAGAAGGGCTTGAGGGATTCCAACAAAACCCTTGTTGTTTGTTCCTGTTGTGCTGAGACTCAATTTGAGCTCACATTTGTAAAAACTCTACTCTTGAAGACATATTAGAGAGCTCACCACTGAAAGTTGGACCAGGAGATGTAGCCCAAGAGTTTTGGGTGAACTCCTTGATTATTTGATGTGTTATGTGTGTATCTATTATGTTTCTCTAACTGCTTCATTGTCTATATTATTCGCAATCTTTTCGATCCGTTTCACTAAGTAATATAGGCAAAAACTACACATGAGTCTGTAATACCTTAATATTAGTCTAAGATCTCATTTTCAGATCACCAAGTCTTTTAAATTTGGCAGTGACTTTGGATCATCTTCTTTTATTAAGCTGGTGGTGGGAAAAGTATGATTGACTCCCTTTATTATATTCTTTTCCACTCCTACTGCTCTTGCTACTGCAAATTCTTCTTGCTTGATCCGCACATCCCAATCTGTGAATAATATGTCTTTATGTGTCTCTTCAATTTTTGGCATATTAGCATTTCTTCCTTCTTCATATTCTTTCCATTCAATGTAGTTAGGGATCTTAGTATCTAAGTCATTAAACTCAGTTCTCTAATCAATTGCCTTATCTGTTAATTGATCGCTGGTATTCAACTAAGGGGTGATATGGAACATTTTCTAGTAGAATAAATCTTGTTTGACAGAATGGATTTTAGCTCCAATGCATCTTCGATGAACTCATCAACAGTGGGGACATCTTTATATTTTTCCATAACCTCTTGCAACTCGTGGATTTGCATATTCTTTGCAGAGATGTCTGCTTCGTGGCTTATCCTAAGTACTTCCATATTTTGTTGCAGTTGGACTATTTGTTTTGTCGCTTGCTTGTTCACATTTGCTTTCTCGATTTTTAGTTGTTGCTCAAGATATGCTATCCTTTCTTCCATTTCCCTTAAAAAATAGATACTTCAGTGGCCTTATCAATGGTGGCAGTATCATATGCCCCTGCAAATTGTGACAACCTGGTTAAATTTTCAGTTGGATTTGAAGGAATATCCTTCCAGACTATATCCATTAGTTCATTCCTTGGTGGGATTTCAGGTGTTTCCACTCTCTTTCTCTTCCTCTATATTCTTACTACAACCTTATGCAGTGGGCTATAGAATACATATAAAGGAGGTATTTCTGTAACCTTTAGGATAATCTCAGATGTTGGAAATGTAGGAATGATTTTTGCATCTTGTGAACTTGTCCCTTTCTCATTCATTGGCTTAGACTCTAAAACTTTCTGAGTTTGCAGTGGAGTATGATATCCTATAGTTTCTTGGACATCTATTGTTTTAGGAGTATCTTGGAGTTTTTTATTAAACTGGTCCCATTCCTGCTCCATATTGCTGCTTTTGCCTTTGGGTCCGGTATCCTGAGTTTGGTCACTTTTGACCTACTTCTAAGCTGAGCTTCTATTGGATTCTACTATAGCCTCTGTTTCTTGTGTCTTCCCTGTGTTTTGGGCTACATTCACCTACGATTTTGTGAGAGAATTAGGTCCTTCACTATTAATGGTCACACTAGGCATAGGTTTGTCATAAGTTCTCAACAAATGCAATGGGATTGTTTCAAGCCTCTGATTTCTAAATTCCTCAAACCTTTTCAAGTCATTAGGATTCAAATTCACCTTCGCCCAATCGAATGCTTGTTCGAATGATTTAGCTGATTGTAAAAAATTGTCAAATTCATGAGCTTCATGGATAAAGGGTTTGACCTTTAGTGCCGTAGTAACATTTTGTGCTACTTTCTCTGGGTCAAATTACCTCTTTGGCAGAGTAGTAGCCTGAGGCTCTCTATGTTTAGTAATTCTTTGTTTGCATGGATGAAGTTCGCCAATGAAAAAGAACCACACCGGATGGGAAATCATGGCCATAGTGATCTTTTTCTATCTTTCAAACTATTTGTTAAGCCTTTTCCAACAATTTGGTGAGCTATTTCTCTGGCTAACAGCTTGTCGGAGACATACAAAGGAAGTACATGTTGTTCTGCTGTACTTTCGTTAACTTTGATAGATGTGAACCATTGTTTAGTAAAGTACTTGCTTACTACAAGAAGTTCTGTAGCGGCTTCCTTAGGAAACCTTGAAGCCCTTTTATCAAAAATCATTTGATGTAATGGTAGAATAACAACATGGCATATCTTGTAAAAATGGGGTATAAAATGGGATTCCCACATCTGTTTGTGACAGAGATGGATGGGCTATGGGTCTTGCAAGGTCCATTTCCAACCCATAATTGGAAACTTAATACATAAACATATAAAGTCAATGATATAAGCACTCAAATAAAATGGAGGAAGGTTTTTTGTGGTGGTGGATCTCTTTTGACGTTATTCAGAATTAGCAATAACTAGGTTATCAAATAGGAAATTAGCCCAATTCATTATATGAGAATTGACACATGCATTGATTAAAGGGACCCATTCTATAGAGAACTTGGTATTATTAGGCATTCCATACAATATAAATAACATAGAGGCTACATATTTATGGGGATTTGCTAAAGAAGGTATGGGGTACATACCCATCTTATCATATTTGAATTTGTTTTCTAGTATTCTCCACCCCTGAATCATCTTGAAGGGCTCTTCATCATGCTTCGCGAACTTGGCCAGGAATGATTTATCATATATATCTTGAGGGTTGGGAAGATGATACATTTGTTTCAAATCTTCATATTTAAATGATCCCATCAGCTCCATCATTGAGTTCTTGAATTGTCTATCTTCAATTTCAATATTGACATTCTCCACCAGCCATCTAACCATATCTATGTATGGTAGTATCTTGGCTTTTGCTCCTATTCTATGAAGAAAAGAGCAAGCACCGTCTTTGAATTGAACTCCCAAGGGTTTTGTTGAATCTGTTGTTTCCTTGGTAAGAGTAACTTCCCACACTGTTTCTCCTCCATTAGCATTGCAAACCGTATCAGAAAATATGGGCGACATCTCTGTAACCTCAGACTCTGAAACACTTTGTTGCTCCTATTTTCGCATTAATTTCCGTAAGGAAATCCCTTTTGAAGCTTCCCTGAAATGTAAGAGAGATGTATCAATGTAAATAGTAGAAGTCAATTAAGTTTGAAGAGCTCTTTTAAATGACTTGAATCATGGGAAAATTTGAATGCAATCTCTATGTTAACTAGCCATGACTTGAAAACATTAACTTCTCTCCTCGAGCTGCTCAACAATAATTGCTTTGTAAACCTAATTGATATTTCATTAAAAATTAATAACTTCCCACACTTCACTCCTAATTTCCCACATTGCGACTTTCAAACGTTGCAATATAGTGTTGTTCGGAGATAATGTGAAATGCGATTGGGAAACATTGCAATATCGTGTTTCACAATTTTTTAGGGATAACACAATCGCATGGTTTATTAAATTTTAACTTGCGAAGTGCGATATCATATCCTTAAAGTGTCACGATCGGAAAATCGCAGTGGAGACTTTATCACATATCGCATTTCGGGATTTTCTTTAGGATGTTTAGAATTGTCACATGGAAAATTGCGAGTTGCGATTTGTGGATAATAAGAGTTTAAGTATGGGTTAATTTCTAAGGGTTTAAGGAAATTTTTTTAGAGTTAGCACTTATTTTCAAAAGCTAAAAATTTAAAAGGGTCCCCATTTATATGTCAAATACTAACTATTCATCCCTATAAATGGGGGGGGTTGTTACATAGTACAACATGTTCACACTTCTTGAACGAAACAATTAAGTTATTGACAGAAGAGTTCCAAATGCACCATTAGAAGAGTACGTCATATCATACTTAGGTGAATGGAACTATCAAAGATTTTAATAAAATATTGGAGAATTCCTTAACAAAGATATGCAATGTTAATAGGAATGATTGGGATATGTGCATACCAACGGTTTTATGGGCATATATTAGGACAACTTGTAATAAATTGACAAGGAAAACAATGTTTAGATTGGTATATGTGCAAGAAGTAGTGATTCCAATGGAGTATATAATGGCCATCTTAAGGGTCACAACATTAACTGAGATGGAAGATCATGACTTCATGGATGAACATTTAGCGCAGATGCTTGCGCTGGAGGAGGATCACTTTTTGGCTAGTTTTCAACAGCAGGTGCATAAATCTGGGGAAAAGGTGTGTTATGATCACCACATTAAGAAACACACTTTTAAGAATGGGGATTTGGTCCTAATGTATGACAACAAGTTCACAAAGTTTCCATGGAAGTTTAAGATGCATTGGATGAGACACTATGTAATCCAGGATATTTTTGATGGTCATGCAACTCAACTTGCGAATTTGAATAGGGAGTTGTTTCCTGGAAGGATTAATGGAAGCAGAATGAAGATCTATAGGGATGATCCCACCTTTGCAAGGATGCGATGAATATATGACAGTAGGAAAGTATTACTGCTTCAAGCCACTGAAAGGAAGTGCAAGACTATAACCTACTCTATCGAGAAATGGTTTCGTTGAAGAAGGAGGGTTGCGTGATGTTTAGGGAAATGGAGCAGGTGGAGAAAGTGGTGACAAGGTAGCTGTTCCATAAGGGTGGGTCTGGCACATCTTGCCAAAAATATGATTGTTGGAAAATCTACAGTTGGTTTGACAACGATTTTGCTGTTAAAGGGAGCGGGGGAAGTGCATTTAACAAGAATATCTATGAGAATCTATCGCCAAATTCAGATTTAAGAGGAGGATCTAAAGGAATTCAAGGAATTTGAATTTGAATTTGGCTATCAATATAGCATATCTCTCTACATTCGGAAACTTTTCCTCTTGAAGAAATCTGGTAAGTTTTTTAGCATAAGTCTAAGCCGAGAGAAGTGTTACATGTCTGGCGAGGATTGACATGATGTCTATTGGGAATTTTTAGAACAAGGTTTAAAAAACATCATGAGTGATACCCCTCCTACATAGATCACAACTCCTAGATCACCAAGACCAAAGCCCACAACTATAGGAGTGTAACAACAATGGTAGAACTAGGAAAAGCAATAACATTGAAGAAGCAGAAGAAACTGCAGAAGCCACTGGTATGACAGTTGCCTAGGAAGGTGCCCGCTGAGTAGCGAAGTAAGGAAAAGATGGACAAAGAGAAAAAGAAGAAACTAATGGAACTGGTTGACTTAGAGGAGGAATAACTTGGGACAAGATTTGAGGATGTCAATGTTGACAAGGCTGAGCTAATTTCATGGTTACCTCCATATTCCATTGAGAAAGCCGACTACTAAGGTGACTAAGGACCCTGATGCAGTGAAATTTTCCATTTGTACGCACTTTCTACCCAAAGATGTGCTCTTTGAAGGAGCGTTGCTGGCACAGGTACCACAACTTCACATGGAGGATTGGGATTTCGTGGACAGGGCCAACTTTCCTCATTTTGAGCCAAGCAAATACCTGAAGGTGGTATACTATGAGGAGGTCGGTGTAACATGAGTGGAACCAATGGAGTGGGTGATTGGGATCCAACATGTTGGTTTGCTGAACATGTTGATTGTGCCTCATTTTGGGTGTAGTAACATCAATACAATATGTGTGCCCCTGTTGCTGACTTTGGTGCATGATAGAGCCTTATGGCTTGGGGAGAGGATCCCAATAGATGCCATGTTGATCAAGAGGATCACCACGCTACCATGTGCAGGAGTATACCCTACCAGCACTTTTGTTGGCAAGTCCCAGGAAAGGAAGCTCACCGATCAGGTGAAGAAAGACCACAATGTTGTCAAGAAGTCGTGAGGCTACGATGTTAGCTCGATTTATGATAAGGTTGTCACCCTTGCTGCATCCATTATGTCTAGTAAAATTATGAGGAAGTGTAGGGTAGATGAGGTGTCAGCCCTAGTAATTCAGTTGGTTGCACAGTGTAACCAAGGGGTGTAGTTTAATTGGGAAGGTTACCTCTACTAGGAGTTTCTGGATGATTTTGTGAGGCCCAGGTGTAGGAATTTACAGGGTAAGTTCCTCAGACAAAACACCAAAAGGACACCGCTCACAAACAGATCACAGATCAATACACCAGTATTTTGACGTGGTTAAAACCCTTAGAGAGGGAAACAGTCCACGGCCTGTGCCAACGTGGCTACAACAGGCAATTTATTAATAAAAGAATGAAAATTTACATAAGCTTCTCTCATGCACGATGAACCTACAAATGACCCTCGATGCGCTTTAAATAGAATTCATGGACCAATCGGGTGTCAAGCCACGGATCAAGTGTCGGTAATACCGAGGAGAGAATGAACCGTGGGATCACTACATATCGTGACCGTCGGATTGTAAGTTACAAAATGTACAACGGTAAAGAAACACACTTTACCTAACTCTATACCTAACTCTATACTAGACCAAGTTGAACTTAAACTATTTCCTATGTGTCGGAATATCCTAACATCCCCCCTTAAGAACAACTTGGGATAGGATTGAAGGATTTACAAATATGACACAATAGGAGAAGGAAGGAGGCACTAGAGCCTATCCCCCCTTAGTGACAACTTCCTGAACTCCAAGCATATATCGAAGTTAAGTGAACTTCGCCTCTGTGAGAGCCTTTGTGAAGATGTCTGCAACCTGATCATCTGTTGAACAATATTGCACTTCAAGAACATGGTCATGAATGAGCTTTCTGATAAAGTGCATGTGTAGTTCAATGTGTTTGCTGCGCTGATGCTGAACTGGATCTTTGCAACGCTGAATGGCACTTTGATTATCACACCAAAGTGTAGTCGGATGCTGCTGCTCAAAGCCAAATTCTGATAGGATCTGACGAAGCCACAAGGCTTCCTTACTAGCTTCCACGGCACCACGATACTCTGCTTCTGCTGACGAAAGAGAAATGGCAGCCTGTTTCCTACAAGCCCATGTAATAGGTCCTGAACCAAGAGTGAAGACATAACCGGCAGTAGACTTCCGATCATCAGGGTCACCAGCCCAATCAGAATCAGTGAAACCAACTAATAGAGGAGTTGCTTTGGCACTGTAATGAATCCCAAACTGTATTGTACCTCAAACATAACGAAGTATTCTTTTAGCTGCTTTCCAATGACTTTCACGGAGGTTTTGCAAAAAACGAGCAACAAGGCCAACAACAAAGGAAAGGTCAGGACGAGTATGGGTTAAATACAAGAGTTTTCCTACAAGTTGACGGTATAAAGTAGCATCAACTTCAGGAGAAGTACAAGAGACTGAAAGTTTGAATCCAGACTGAAAGGGAGAAGGAGCTGGCTTACAATCTTCCATGTGAAAATGACGAAGAATATCACAAGCATACTTGGACTGGGAAAGGGAAATACCCTCCTTGGATTGCAAGACTTGAAGACCGAGAAAATAGTGTAAGTGTCCTAAGTCTGTCATTTCAAATTTCTTTTTAAGGCTGAACTTCACATGGTTTATAAGGTTGGGATCACTACCAGTAAGAATAAGATCATCAACATAAAGAACAAGGATGATAAGAGAGTTGCCCACTTTCTTGGTGTAGACAGTATTGTCAGAATAAAACCTAGAAAAGCCAGATTCTAAAAGAAAGCTATCCATTTTGGCATACCAAGCCTAAGGAGCTTGCTTGAGACCATAAAGAGATTTCTTAAGTCGACATACAAGGCTGGAGTCTGTTTGGATGAAGCCAATGGGTTGTTCCATATAGATTCTTCATGCAAGTCCCCATGCAAGAAGGCAGATTTAACATCCATCTGATGGACTTCCCATTTTAAAGAGGCAGCAAGGGAAAGAACAAGGCGGACAGAGTTCATTATGGCAACAGGGGAGAAGGTTTCAGTATAGTCAATGGCTTCAACCTGTGAAAAGCCCTTAGCAACAAGACGAGCTTTATGTTTATCAACTTTCCCATCTGGTCCATACTTGGTTCTGTAAACCCATTTGCATCTAACAAGTTTTCGTCCCTTTGGTAGAGGAACAAGATCCCATGTATCATTTTCCAATAATGAATGATATTCTTCATTCATATCTGCGTCCCAATCTGGATGGCCTGAAGCTTCTGCAAAGGTGTTAGGATCATAATTCGCTGAGGCTTGAGCCAGTAAAGAAGAGGATCTATCGAACTCGGAACGTGTACGGCACTGATCTGTAGGATCACCGGCAAGATCACCTGCTGCATCCCGAGTAGCATGAACCCATTTTGGAAGTGGAGGAGCTGAAGGAGGATCCTGAGAAGGTGGGGAAGGATTGTCATCCTCGCTTTCATCACCTGAAGAAGAAATATGTTCAAAAGTAGAAGAGATAGAGAGAGGTGGCACATTCGCCGAATTAGGCTCGTAGGCAGATATATTTTCATCAAACTTTACATCTCTTCTAATGATAACATTTTTGGACATAAGTGGAAAAACTCTATATCCTTTGACAGCTTCAGAATATCCAACAAAAATACATTTTCCACGGTTAGGTTCTAAAGCTTTATGTTTCTCATCTGGAATATGGGCCCATGCTTCACTTCCAAAAACACGAAAGTGACTTACATCTGGTTTAATTGAGCTCCATGCTTCTTCTGGAGTGATATTCTTTAAAACCTTAGTAGGAGTGCGATTTATTTTGTAATTTGCACAGTTAATTGCTTCTGCCCAATAATTAAGACTAAGTCCTTTAGATTGAAGCATACAATTAGCCATTTCCTTTAAGGTGCGATTCTTCCTTTCAGCTACACCATTTTGTTGTGGAGTATATGGAACAGTATGTTGCATTTGAATTCCATTCTCAGTGCAAAAGTTGATGAAGTTTTTTTTAACATATTCTCCGCCATTATCAGATCTTAGCTTAAGAATTTTATGTCCAGATTGTTTTTCAACAAAGGCCTTAAAGGCCAAGAACATGTTAAATACTTCACTCTTGAGTTT
>APFE031234125.1:146431-166500 GCA_000404065.3 Pinus taeda
AGAATTCATGGACCAATCGGGTGTCAAGCCACGGATCAAGTGTCGGTAATACCGAGGAGAGAATGAACCGTCGGATCACTACATATCGTGACCGTCGGATTGTAAGTTATAAAATGTACAACGGTAAAGAAACACACTTTACCTAACTCTATACCTAACTCTATACTAGACCAAGTTGAACTTAACTATTTCCTATGTGTCGGAATATCCTAACACCAGGAAGATGGGAGACCATTCCATTATGCATGGATATTACTGTTGATCGCTTTCACAACCTAGAGAATCCTCGATGAGTCACAGTTCCCTAATGTTGTGTGAAGATGCGAGGTATGCTTTGTTGTGGGCATCAAAGGATCCAAGTTAGGTAGTAGAGAATAAACAATTTTGGGTGTTGATTGAGCTGGATCTATGAACTGGAGTCAACTAGAAGCCATGACTATCATCGGTGTTATTTGACTAATATCGTAGAGTTGTGAAATTCAAAGTAGATTTCAACAATGTACACATACAAGCGAAGAAAGATGCATAGGGCATATGGTATGAGTTTCCCTATTTAGTCACAAAGCAGGATAGTTTTTCAGTTATCTCTAACTTGTCAAGCATGTGGTTGGACTTCAACAAGGAAATTGAAGGAGACTAGGGAAGTATGAACAAAAGAAAAGGTACACTGACAAGAGATCCAAAGAAGGTGTCTCAAAAAGTTACTATGGACCATGGGAAGAATATTGTGCAATATCCATAGCGTGTAGACGAAGAGGAGTCGGACACGGAGGAACCAAAGCAGGGTGGAGTAGACCATTTTAAGGAGACATAAGATATTGAGTATCCTTTCATACTAAAGAAGAGGAAGAAATCCACCCATGGAGGTGCGCATAAGAAGCAAGAGTTTGACAAGACCTCCAACATTGAAGCAATGGTCCTCATTGAGGGGGACATCGATGAGATTGGTGACACTATGCACTCCATCATTGAGGACATGTGTGGACACATAGATGATCAGTACAAGTCAATACTAACACATGTCCAACTGGGCCTCAAATAGTTACAAGTGCAAGTGAGTGCAATTCAAGTGGGTGTGGTTTACACGAGTGAGAATCAAGTGAGCGTGGAAATGACAAGTGAGACACCAAAATTGCCTTCAACGTTGGTGGTAACCACAAAGATCTGCAAAATGCCCATTTCCGGTGGGTTGCTATAGTTTCATACCATGGAAGATCAGACAATAGCACCATATGGAAGGAACTCAGAGTTGAACTTAGCAGTGCTGCCCATTCAAGCATTACATGAACTCCACCAACGAGTATTTGCCAAATTGAAAATCTGAGAAGAGTGGGAAATCTTCATGATGAAGGACATCAAGAGCCACAATGAGCAGTTAGCTGAGGAAGTTGTCAGGGCGATACAAGATAGGGATGCAACAAGTTCATGCAGGTAGGAGTTGGAGGACGCCATCACTCAGAATTGCATTGAGCTACCAAAGCTCCTCATATAGACTGAAGCATCTTTTGAAGAGAAGCTCCACAATATGGCAGCCGCAGTGAAGGAGTCCAAAGTGAAGGTTGAATGGGTCGAATTTGAGATGCAGGTGTAGGTCACAGAGTTGCAAATGAAGTACAACCAACAACACCTCCAAAAGTTCGAGAGAAACACAAGGTTGCTAATAAGGAAGATATGAAAGTACTAGAAGTTGCAGTTAAGGACGACAACCAAATTTTTGAGAATAGCATGGAGATGTGGGCTTCACTGCAGGAGGACCCACATGTACGGACTATTGAGGTGGATATACGAGACAAACAACTATAGTTTTATGAAATCAAGGCAACATCGTGGACATAGCACCTGTGCAATGGTTCACTAGACTATAGGAAGGGAAGGCTATTCATAATCAAATAGACGAGTTGTGATGAAAAGACTCAATCATTTTAGCAAGAACGTAGCCATGGGCTGACAAAGCTAGTCAAATATCTCAGTCTATGAAGAGTAAACTAAAGGAATGCAACATATGCAAAGGACCATTGGATTAGCAGTAGAGGATCCAACTACTGAGAAGTTGGTCGAGGAGGTATGATAGGTCGTTGCGCAGTGCACAACAGAGCTTCAAGAATTGAATGTAGAGTTCAACGTCCTTAAAGCACATGTCAAGGACGTACTAGCAGAGTGACTTAGGACAAGTCATGTCTTTGCGTTGGGGGCCTCTTGGGATGGGGACCACCAGGTCTAATTTTTTTCTAAGTTTTGAATGTTAATGTAAGATTGTAAAGTAACCACATTTTGAGGAGTGGAGCATGCAAAATGTTAAGAGTCAAAGGGGCCTTTAGGAAGGTCAAAGCCCCTTATTTTGTAAAGGGATGGGATGGTTTTGATTTCCGCCCATGGTTTGCAGACCATGGCAATGTAATGTGAAAAAATATAAAAGGAATCATTTAGGTGTCATTAGGCAATTCTAATCTTATGGATAGTTAATGAAAATATTTTGAGTCTATAATTCTGTATTCTAGCGAAGGGGAATGCTTTTGCAACTGAGTGCGTGGAGACCTTGGTAAGTCCACAACTAAGTGCGTGGGACCCTGCAGCTATATGCGCAAGGTCAGAAGAAGTGTATGTATGAAGATCTGAAGTAATAAAGTATATTTGAAGCAATTATGTGTGTTCTTTGTATATTTCTATGTTTCTATGTTTTAAGCTAAGTTATGATTAAGTTCTATGTAATATTGGTTTAAGTCCATTGCAAAGGTTCAAATATACTTTGGTATGTTAAATTATGCATATTAGAACATGTAGGTGAAGGTCATAGATCTAATTAAGTAGAAATCGATTTAAGTCTATGGTTCTGAAGATAAGGGTTCGTGAAGGTCAAATCAAGCCCTAGATTAAGGAAACGCCTCAATGTTACATCACATAGCCCTATGGATGCAGAAACCAGGTTCTAGTATTCCCCAATACTGCCTTAGGTGAGACTACAGTCTGCACTAAGCGCACTGTTTCCGAAAGGGCCAGTAGTGTAGGGTTTTGTTGGTTAGCGAAATTAACTTTGAATGTGGGTCCAAGCCCCCTCAATCCAACAAGAGCCTCCATGGGTTATAACAAAGGATGATGTTTTCTCCCATTTATATGAACAACTAGAAAGACTATATAATATGATATGTGAATATAACAAGAACACTACTGATGCCCTTCTCCTTGAAGTATTCTATGAAACTCATGTAGTGGAGGCCTTAGAATTCTTTGGGAAAATATGAAAGAGAAGGGTTCTTCCCTACTTAACAAAGAAGACATTTTATTGTAGCTTAGCCAACATTAAATGCATAATGAAGAATGGGATGATTCTAAGGGAGATCATGATCATCAAATGGACAAAGAATCTATGGGTGAGTTTTGAGATGTTAATCGGGGAATTGGGTATGATTATAAAAATAAATACCCCATAGTACCTCAAATCCATAAAAATGAGTCCATAAAAGAAGAAAGTGCTCTGTCCCTTCAAATTAACAATGTTGGTCCTTCTAAATCCCTTCCTAATTATTGGAAAGGCATCTTATTCATGTTCCAAGATGATGACAATTCTATCAAAGAAGAAATTTCCACCATTTTTGATAATTTTGATATCCCTTGTCTGAAAGGGATTGAGAAATATCCTTCCTTTATCCATGCCACTAATAAAAGGTTTTTCTTCATGTTTGAGAATTCCTCCCCTTGTTGCATACCTAGCCCAAGAATAGATGTTTGTGATAAGGTTCATTCCCCTAGCTTTGTTGAAGAGTTGGTTTCCCCATGAAAAATGAAGAATAATGGTTTTTCCCCAAATACAATGAGTATTCCACATCTTGTTTTCCCAATAGTGAAGATTATATTGTTATGCTATTGACCTGTGAGAAATTCTAGAATACTAGAAATGAAAAGAAATATAACCCAGAACACAGAATGGAATGAGAAAAATTCAAAGTACTTTATTATTCAAAAACAAATATAATGTTCACTTGCCTCTTCGAGGGGGTAACCTCCAGCAGAGTAGATATCGATTACAATAAGACTCGATGATATTTCCTTTACTAACTAAGACTATTTATAGCTAAATGACATCCAAAACCCTAACTACTAGTGGTCCCTTGCATAACACGAGTTAACCACTTTATTTATTAACTATGGCCCATTTACAACTAATTGTGGTCCCTTTTCTTTAATGCAGGGCAACCACTTACAATTATTATTTCTCTAACTAACTATGATTATGAATCGACCAATTGGGCTTATTACATAAATAAAGGGGTTGGGGTTGGACCCTAACATGCCCTCCCCCATCAAAAGAAACCTTGTCCTCAAGGCTGAAGCTATGAAAATTGTTGAAGAATAGTGGCTGGTTCTAAGGTCGCATCTTCTAGAGAGGTGTCTTTCCACTTGAAGAGGACTTCCTTGATCGTGCAACCATGGATATTTATTTTAAGGGTATCGAGGGCTTGTTTTGGTTGGAGCTAGAGTGAGCCTTCCTCATCTAATTCAAGTAGACTGGTTTTCATTCCAAAATTGCCCCCCACCACTTCTTGAGGCATGATACATGGAAGGTTGGATGTATTTCTGAAGTTGGTGGCAAGGCCAGTTTGTAGGCGACTGCTTTGATGCGCTGAAGTATCTGATAAGGTCCATAAAATTTTGATGCTAGTTTATGGAAGCCATTTTCTTTGATATATGTTTGCTTATATGGTTGCAGTGATAGTAATACTTGATCCCCTTCTTGAAATGTGTGCTCAGAATGATGTTGGTCTTCTTGTTGCTTCATTCGATTTTGAGCTTGATGTAGATTATCTTTGAGATGAGTTATCATGGTAGCACATTTCTGTAGGAGTTGATCAACTGCCTGCACCTTAGAATGTCTAGGGATATAAGAAACAGGTGAAGGTGGGAGTTGGCCATACACTGCCTCATATGGAGTCATCTTGGTGGCTTCATTATAGTTAGTATTATACCACCATTCAGCTATAGGTATCCACAATACCCATTGATGTTGCTTTTATGAAGTGAAGCACCTTAGATATGGCTCCAAACATTTTTTGACTGCTATTGTTTGACAATCGGTTTGGGGATGATAGGCGGTACTTAGTTGGAGTTGTGTGCCTTGTAGCTTGAAAAGTTCTTGCCAAAATTTGCTGGTGAAAGTGGGGTTGCGATTAGATACAATGGAATTCATCATGCTATGCAATTTAAATATTTGGTCCATGAAAGATTGAGCCACCAAAGTGGGGGTAAATGGGTGGGGTAGAGCGCAAAAATGAGCATATTTAGAAATTTTGTCAACAACCACCATGATTATGGATTTGTTGCCCAAATTTGGGAGACTAGTGATGAAATCCATGGAAACATCTGTCCAGAGAGAGGCAGGTAATGGAAATGGCTGTAAGGTTCTTGGTAACTTGACTGTTTCTCCTCTGTTGCATTGACACACATCACATACAGCTAAACAAGTAAGAATTTTGTTTTTCACACTAGTCCAAAAGAAAGAATGACAAGTTTAGGCATAAGTCTTCTAAAAGCCTAAATGCCCTACAGTTGGAGATGAGTGCAACTCTTCCAAAATGTCAGTTTCGAGGGTGGTTTCCGACAATATAACTACTTGATCCTTGTAGCAAAGAATATCATCCTTCCAAGAGTAGTCGGCTGAGGAATTAGGATCTTGTCTCAAGTTATTAATAAGTTGGGAGAGAGAGGAGTATGAGAACCATTCCTTATGGGTCTCTTCAATCCAATCTGGTATGGGAAGAGAGATTGATAGCAGGGTGCTTTGATCCTCAAATTGGCATGATAAAGCATCAACTACTACATTGTCATGCCCTTTCTTGTAAATTATCTCATAATCATATCCCAGCATTTTGGCTAGCCATTTATTTTGCTGTGGAAATGATAAATGTTGCTCCAAAAAATATTTTAGGCTTTGACGGTCCATGTGGATTTGGAAATGTCGCCCCAACATGTATGGTCACCAGGTGTCTACTACATGTAAGATGGCCATCATTTATTTCTCATAGGTAGATTGATCCAAATGTTTTCCACTCAGTTGTTGGTTGGTGAAGGCTAATGGTAGACCTTCCTACATTAATAAAACACCAATACCAATACCGGAAGCATCTAATTCAATCACAAAATATTTGATGAAGTTTGGTAGGGCCAATACAGGAGTGGAGCACATGGCTTGTTTGAGAGCCATGAATGCCTACTAAGCTGCATCAGTGTAGAGAAACAAATTTTTCTTGAGAATATCAGTGAGGGCTCTAGCAATGAGACCATAATTACGGACAAATTTTTTATAGTAGCCAGTCAGACCCAAGAATCCCCTCAAACTCTTCAAGTTTTTTGGTTGGGGCCAATATTGCATTTCCAGTATCTTTTTTGGATCAACCCTCACTCCTTCACGACCCACAATGTGTCCCAAATACTCGACTTCTTCCACAATGGTGAGCACTAATATTGCAGCAATAATGCTGCAAGTCCTGGGCTTCCTACTTTACTTTTATCAACTTGGTAGTTCATAACAAACTTGGAAGCAACAATGTTGTATGCACGAGTACTAGTTCTTACTGCAGGCTGTCACTTGGTTAGTTGGCGCAAGATCACTAGGAGCTCAAGCCAACTTCTATGAATTCAAGAGGAAGCTTTATATGTGATGAAAGAAAGGCAGCTTACTCTACAAAGGCTACTCTACTTGCAGAAAGAGAAAGAAGACTGAAATGCAAAGTAAACCTAGCAAACCCTAACTAACCAACTAATCCTATTTTTGCAGAAAGAGAGATGAAAAACCATGAAATGAATGCTATTACTTAATCTAGGAAGAAAACAACATCTACTCAAGCTATTTCTATAAGGAAATGAGAAAAAAACATCTTTTTGGATTGTTATATATTTCTAGGTGAAATTGTCATGTATGTAATTTATTTGTTTGCAAATGTGGCAGTGATTAGGTGGCGATGGAGGGTGAATTTGGAGTTTGGAGAGGTGTAGGAAGGTGTGGATGGGTCCTAGGAGGTCCCAGGTGGCCTTTTGGAGGCTTTTCCTACAATCAGACTTCAAAAAGACACCTATAGGAAAATCTACAGGAGGCTGCAGGGGATCTATAGGAGGTCTACAGGAAGTCTACAAGAGGATGCCGAGAACTGTTTTAGAGGGTTTTGAAGGTAGGAAAGCGGGTGGAAAGGGTATCTGATGACTAGGAGGATGGGTTAAGGTGTCTAGGGTTCATCAAGAAGGATTAAGGAAGAGAAAGATGGTTGGACTTGTTCAAAGAAAGAGAGGAAAGTTTATGAGAAAAGTGCAGAAAATTAAGGTAGATTTGTAAGGGACTTTGGATGACCTGTGGAACATGGATCAAAGAGAGATGGTGATGGCTGATTGGTTGAATTATTGTGAGTAGAGATGTACTGTAAGAGAACTAAAAATCAAACACTGATACTAAGCAAGCAAAGAAACTAGCTACACTAAAAAAACAGAACTGTTCATCAAGCTAGTCTAAATTCTGATCTAGGAAAGTAAATGCTGAACAATGCTATATGGAAAGAAAACATGGAAGAATATTTATTTTAAAGATATAAATGAACATGGTGAAATATATCTACAACAAAGCATGAATCTTCTAACAAGCTGCAACACTAGAAATCCTATGGCAAAGGCAAATCTGTGTTTTTTGTGGCAGCAAGAGGGTCTTGGTCTCAGTTTATGATCCCAAAGGGAGGAAATTAGGCCAAGGCTCTGTTGATGGCCTTTCTGTATTTTTTTATATCACTATTCAACTTGCTACAACAAACTGAAATGGAAACAACCTTTTCAATCACTAAAAGTAACCGATCCTTAACCAAGAAAGACATCTATCTAACAACAGTGAATTCATAAACTGAAACAAAACATAGAAATACAAAACAAGAGGTGCTTGGCTGCTTGGATTAGGCCCTAAAAAAAGAGCCTCATCCCTCTGAGTTAACTCAGTGCTAGCTCAGAAAAAATCTCATCTTCATTATCAAAATAACAATAAGATTACATGAAACTATCTACAAAAAGTAAGCTCAAAGTTGAGCAGAGCAAAGCTGCAACAAAAGTGCGAAAATTTGACAAACATCCAACAACCTAATGAGGCCCTAGGCCTCTCTACTTATACAACTGGAGCTCCCAACAACTCTCTTAAAATCAGGGAGGCTTGGCTCCCAAAACTTGAGATAGACAGTAGTTATCCTTCACTTGCTTCGCCGCCTCTTTGGTGCATTGATGTGACTGCTTGTGCTCCAAGCTTTTTGAAGGAGAATTTGAAGTAGGGAGTCATCAATGAGGGGGACACCCTCCTATAAATCCTCTCCCTTCTCTTCTTCAAATATTTGCTACCAAATGTTCATTAAATCTTTGACTTTATCTCCAAAATTGACCAAAAATCTGCATTAAGCACACATTAGACTTCAAGGCATAATGACCAACCCAACTCACTCTATTAGCATAAATATAATAAAAAACATGCAATAGATTAATGAGAATGGTGGATTAAGCTAAGTTAGGAGGCAAAATGAGCCCATATAGTTACCCATTTATGGGGCTCATCATCACCCCCTACTGAATGTGTTGCTCATCCTCTGAGCAACTAGTCCATCTCCTCATCTTTGATGGCCCTGATGGCCTCCCTGACATCCCATGCATTTTATGTGCTGTCCTCTTCTTTGTCATGGAATCCTATCTTTCTATCCACCTCTTCCCACTGTTGTTGTTGTTCTTCCTCTTTTACACCTTCCAGTAGGCCTAGCAACAGTGGAGGACTCAATTTGAGGCCAATCCAATTGGCCTTCAAACTCTGCATAGAGTGCTTGTACAGTGGCACTCTCCTTAATGTTTCTTTAATCGTTGTTGGGGGGTGATACGACCTGATTTGTAGATTGTGTGGGAGAGTGTTCCACCTCCTCATACAAGCATGAATATAGTCTTCCCCAAGTAATCTTTCCATGTCCTCAAAATGTGCAATGGCCTGAGCCTGCTCATTGATATACTTGGGGTCACTTTGAGAATTATTTGCAAGCAGCTAGTGGATGCTGATGAGAGCCATGGGGTTTAATGGCATAGCTCTGATCATTAAGGGTTCATTTTTCTCTTTTGCTGTCAACTTTTTGATTTATGTTGCCCTTTTCTCCTCATGATTCATCCATGATGCCATGGCCATCAGTTGCAAGTCCCCTAGCCTAGAATTGGGGTCCCATAGGTTCATATCGGTGAGGGCCGTGTTATGCAAATAGAAATCTGCTATCTTTTCCTTGTCTTCTGCTGAAATTTGGTCACATAGGTCTGTAAACTGTTTATAATCTTGGAAAGGCATGGTGCTTCTCTATGCCAAAGTCTTGATCTGAAAGTGCAGTGATTGGTGAGGTATGATCCATATGATTTTGCTGGTGTTTTGCACTATAGTGCCTTCATAGACTAGCTGGCCATGCATGCCAATTGTGTCTCCTTTTCTTGTAGTTGTCTTCTTAGTAACTCATTTTCTATTTCCAAGTGAGTTCTTCTGATTGTCTCTATGTCTTACATCACTTAATTAATTCCCTGCCCATCTCTCTAAGCTTGTTCTCCATGTGGCCAATATCCTCTACCCCCTTGGATTTGGTGATTTGCATCTAACTATGGCTCCTTATTCTTACTTTTTCCAACTCAAAGAAAAGTGGGACTGCAAATTTTTGTGGAATGGTTTCCCCCCCTCAAGAAGATTGTAGTAAGAGCCCAAACTAGGCTGGGGGTCAGGTTCTTGAGTCTCTATTATTTCCTCCTTCCCCTTTGGCTATTCTTCTACCTTTTTCTCAAGTTTTTCAGTCTCCTATAGCTTAGTTAGGGCTTGTAGAATAGTCCGTGCCTCCTGTAGAGCTATTTTTGAGTCCTATAGTTGCACTCTTTCCTTCCAGGTGGAAGATATGGGACTTCCTCTTTCATATCTGATGGGGGTTTTAGAGGGAGATTTTTCCCCTTTGACAGTGGATGAATCTTCAATGATAATAGGCATTGTTGAAGATGGTTGTGGTTTCCCTATTTTTATCCTTGTGCTTTTCCTAGCCCTGAAATACATTGATGTTCACCACTTCCTCTTTTGTTTGGGTTTAACTGGGGTGTTGAGGGCAGCAAGAACAACAACTGCCTCCCTTTCTAGGGTCTCAGGATACACTTCTGTCCTTTTTGCCCCTTTTTCCTCTCCTTTTGTCTTCTCTGTCTCTGCTGGTTTTGTTTCCTCTTACTCTGTTTTGGTTTCTTCCTCCTCTGGTTTAGTTTCCTCCTTCTCTATTTTGGTGTCTTCCTCCTCTATTTGTTCCTCAGTTTCCTCCCCTTCTTCTCGTTGTTGCTCTTCCCCCTCACTTTCAAAAGGACTGTGGTCATATGTGAGGGCCTTTATATCATCTTCTCCTGTCATATTTCTGAAGATTTCCCATGCTATGGGTATTGTGAAGGTGTGGAGGGATTCTTCCACTAATAGTTTAATTAACCCATGGTGATCCAACTAATCTAGACCTCTTGCCTTCAACTTAATGCTGGAGTTTATGAAGGACTGCAGGAGAAAATAGGGGATGCTGAGTTTTTGTGGTGTGGGAGTGTCCATGGCATATCTCAGCTCATGGAGAAGTCTAAAATGGTAGCCATAAACTATGCTATACCTCCCTTCACAAGAAATATACTTGATGATTTGGTAATTGACCTCATCCCAAGGGTAAGGTATGCTTGTCCTTCTAATGCCATTTTTGTCTTCTACAGGATGCTCATTTGGTTGGAAGAAGGTTTTCTTGGCAACTTGTCCCATTGGCTTTTCATATTTTCTCCAAGGTAATCCAAGGGGAAGGCTGGTAAACCTACTGATAAATTCTGGGGTGATTTCCATGGTGAGACCTCTAAAATAAAGGGTAAAATCGTGAGCCACTTATTCATCAAACCCTTGAAATTTTTTGAAAAATGGCATCCAATTAGCTCTGATGAAAATCGCTACCACCTCGGGATGTTCATGGAGCCTAATTGAATTTGTGGGTTCCTTCCTCATGAATCCCCCGATCATTTCACTTATCCCCCTTTAGAACATCCTAGGTAGAGATGGAGACAAATTTTTTGAAGAAACAGGAAACAGAGAAAAACTATGTTTTTTAAGAAAACAGGCAGAAACGTTTTTATGGAATTCCTCTCCTTCTACAGGCTCAATTCCCCCTTAAAATTGTATCATTCATTGCACATATTAATAATCAAGGTGGGTCTATACAGAGCCTACCTCTTCAAGCCAGAATTTGAGAAAAAACCTCGTGTTTCCTCCTTAAAAACCGCTTACTACCCCTCCTATAGAACTGGCTGTAGGTGCTCCCGTAGAACCTGTTCCTGCTCCTGTAGAATGCTGATAGCAGAAGGACGACTGAAAAACAATAGAGAATGATGGTTTTGAGGTGATGGAGGTGGTATAGAGCTTGCTGTAGCTAAGTGGACGAGGATGAAATGGAAGAAAAGGTGGTGAAGGAGTTTCGAGGAGGAATACTTATGTCTTCTTTGAGATATTTCCGGTGATGGGGTGTGCTGGAAAAAATGTATGTTGCTAGATTCGAACCGTTGGTCCCCACTACTCTATCATCATGGCTATTCATGACTCTTTCCCGCAATCACTTCCCATCATTGCCTTAGAGTTCATCAGAGTTTGTATAACCTTCACTACATGTCCTTTGGATTTTCTGTGAGTTGAATAGGCACACGTGTGGTGGCATCCAAATGAGCACAGTCAACTGGATGACGGTGGCAAGTTAACTAGTCACCTTTTCTCGTACAACCCTAACCATCTCATTCACTTATGCATATTTTTGAATTACAAATATGCCACAGAGGAGAGGGTTAGACACTTACCTGTAGGTCGAATGTTCGTGTTGTGGTGTATCTTGGTTCCTTTGCTACTGCATGCTCATATTTCAGTTGTTGAATGCCTATATCTCCTCTGTTGTATGATTTCTACTCCCTGATGTGTGGCTTGTTTGCTTTGTGTAGGTACTATCTAGCTGGAGCTGGCTTCAAACATCCTCTTCAATCATATGGCTGAACCTATTTTGCTGCTATGGCTTGATTTTAAGGGGATCAGCTGCTACAAGAAATCCTACAAGAGCTCTTGTACCTACTTCTCCCTTTAAAATTTTTAGCTGATTCTTGTGTTGGAAGCTGTGAAGATGCTATTAGAGATTCTGATGGCAATGGGGAGGTATTTGGTAAGCTGCATGTGAGCTTTGGAGGTGCTGTTCTTTTTATTTCTTTGTTTTTTCTAAACTGGTTTCTATGTTTTTTTTAGCAGGAAGGAAATAAATCCATGATAATGAGGTGGTGCAGGTGTGGGATGGATGGCCAGAAGGGTGGATGGCCAGAAGGGTGGATAGCTGTAGGAGGGCCTACACACTCTTCATGAAACTTCCTGGCTCCTCAAACTATTTTTAAAATCCATTTGGAGCTCTCTTTGATTTCTATAGGAGCCTCCTGTAGAACACACAGGGCCTCCTATAGGATACACAGTGTTCGGAAAAAACACACAGTGAGGTGGAAGAAAGGTTAGAAATGATTGAGAAGAGTGTGGAGGAGGTGAAATAGGCTGTGTGGCATCTTCTGTTACTTCTTGTGGTCCACCTGTAACCTGCAATGCATTTTAAAAGTCAATTTCCTCTTCCTTATTTTCTCTGTTTTTTCTATTTTTTTTTTTTTTAAAGACAACTAGGGTGCCTCAAGGAGGTTTTCACCCTAATTGCCTGCCTTGGGTGCCTCCAAGGGAGGCTTTCACCCAGGGACCTTATTCTCTCTCTTTTTTTTTTTTTGTCATCACTGGGCCACCTCAAAAGAGGTTTTCAACCCAATGATTGGACTCAAGTGCCTCATGGAGGTTTTCACTTGAGTCATTATTTTTCTTTTTTTTTTTTCTGCTTCTTTAGTCAATGGGTGGAGTGGAGGCTGAGACCTACTCCACTACCAACACTGTCTTATTCAGATCTTCAATAAACTCTTGCTTGGAGAGGGGCTTCTTGTAAATTTTCAACCTATGTCCATTGACAAGCATGGGGATGGCTTCCTCATCAATGGTTCTGATCAGAACTAAACCATTGTCATTGCATTTTTCCACAGTGTAGGGTCCCAACCATCTTGTCCTTAGCTTGCCTTTGAAGTCTTTATATCTTGAGTCATAGAGTAGTGACCAATATCCCTCTTGGAATTGCTTGTCCTTGATATTTTTATCATGCCATATTTTCCTTTGAAGCTGGACTATCTCTGTGTGGAGAAGGCCCTACAATCTTTGTTCATCCAATCCATTGAGTTGGAGTAGCATTTCCCTCTTTGCATGGCTGAGGTCTAGGTCTAGCTAAGCTACCATCCTTAGTGTATTGTATTCAAATTCTATTGACACCAAAGCCTTCTTCCCATAGACTAGTTCAAGAGTGTGAACCCTGTGGTGGTCTTCCATGTTTTGTTGTAGGCTCAGGTGGCCTCAACTAGTCTATCCGCCCAATCTTTTCTACTGCTGCTCACTACCTTGGTTTGAATTCCTTCCAAAGCTCTATTAGTGACTTCCACCTATCCATTGGCTTGTGGATGGTAAGGCGTGGAATTCCTGTGCTTGATTTTATGATGTGTGAGCAGGTCTTCAATCAAATTGGAAGTGAACTGATTGCCTTGATCTATAACCAGTTCTCTTAGATACCCGAACTTATAGAATATGTTTTCTCCTAAAAAATCAGCTACTTTTTCCTCTGTTGCTTCCTTGATTGCTTTTGTCTCTACCCATTTTGTTAGATAATCAGTGCACACAATGATGTATTGCCTCTGTTTTGAAGGAGGGTTGATAAGACCCACAAAGTCCATGCCCCACTTCTCAAATGGATCAAAGGTCACTTGAAATTACATGGGCATCTCATCCTTTGGAGTAGGTTTCCCAATCCTTTGGCACCGATCACATTGGCTGGTATATCTCCTCACATCTTGATGAAGAGTGGGCCAAGAGTAGCCTGCTTGCAAGATTTTGAAGGCAGTCCTCTTTACTGCAAAATGGCCTTTACAGGGCCCGCCATGACAGGTTAGGAGAATGTCAAAAACCTCCTCCTCCATAACACATCTTCTCAAGATCTGATCTGGGCCAAGTTTGAAGAGATTGCCCCAATCCAAGTGAAAGGGACGCTTTTCCTCATGATCTTTCTCTTCTCTTTTGAGGACAGGTGTGGTGGGAACTGTGATGAAACTAAGTAATTTGCTATATCAGAAAACCATGGAGAGAGTATTGAGATAATAAATAGGTTCTCATATGGCATTTGATCATCCACCATTCCTTCCTCACCTGCAAGCAAATTTACTCTAGACAAAAAATCAGCAACAACATTTTCTTTACCAGGCTTATCGACAATGGTTAAATCAAACTGCTACAGTAAAAGAAACCAACTAATAATGTGAGCATTTACATATGGTTTATTCATTAAATACCTAATTTTGGCATGATCAGTGTGTACAAAGGTTTGATAGCCTGTGATGTAATGTCTGAATTTATTTAAGGAATGCACTACAGCTAGGAGTTCCTTCTCGGTTACTGTGTAGTTTAACATTTCCTTTGACAAGTTTTTACTTATAAAGTATATGGAATAAGGTAACTTTTCATCAATTTGTCCCAAGGTTTCTCCTATTGCTTTGTTCGAGGCATCTGTGTGAATGTGGAAAGGTAGGGCCCAGTTTGGGCCTCTAAAAATTGGGGCAGTCACAAGTTTGCTTTTCAAGGTATCTAGTGCTTCTTGACAATTTTCAATCCATATGAACTCGACATCTTTTCCTAAAAGACCAAACAACGGAGAGGGTAGCCTACAAAAAACTTTAATGAATATTCTGTAATATCCCACTAAGCCTATGAAACTTCGGACATCTCTCACCTTTTGAGGAGGGGGGACCCTTTGGATGATGGTAATTTTGTTGGGGTCCACCTGCAATCCTTGTTGAGATATTGCATGACCTAGCACGGTCCCTTTAGTCATAAAAAATTCACATTTTTCCAGATTGAGGGACAGGTTTATTTCAATACACTTGTCGAAAACTTTCCCTAGGTTATATAAAGCTACTTGAAAGTTAGAACCATAAGGAGTAAAATCATCCATATATATTTCCACCGCATCATGAACCAGATCAAAAAATATACTCAATACTCCTCTCTGGGAAGTGGCTGGAGCATTGCACAAACCAAAATGAAGGACCCGGTATGAAAAGGTACCCCAAGGAAAAGTGAAAGTGGTCTTATCTTGGTCTTCTAGGCTGATTTGAATCTGATTGTACCTGCTAAACCCATCTAGGAAGGAGAAAAACGTTTTCCTCACCAGACCATCTAACACTTGATCTATGAAAGGAAAAGGAAATGGTCCTTTTTAATGGTCTTGCTCAGTTCCCAATAATCGACACAGATTCTCCACTTACCATTTTTCTTTGGCACTAGCACCAAAGGAGAGACCCATTCACTGTCATAGATGGGGTAGATGAATCCTACATCAAGTAGTTTTTGCAATTCTTCCTTAACAATGTCTTTCAGGGCTAGATTCATCCTCCTTTGAGGCTGCCTGACCAGTTTGCAATCTTCCTTAATGTACATATGATGATTACATACTGAATGGTGCACTCCCTTCATCTTCTTATAGCTCCAAGTGAAGGCATCTAAATGTTTTCTTAATAAGCTGCATAGTTCCTTCTCCTGGGAGGTGGATAGGGATGAGTTGATTTTCAAGGTTCTTTCTGGGCAAAAATCTATATTCTTAACATGAAGAGAGGTTGGGTTGACCACACAGAGATCCGTTAAGGGATTGTCTTGGGTTTCTTTCACTAGATCTTGTAATGGAAAAATACTTGGGGGTGGATTCTGAATTAAATTTTCAATGATATCATCCTCATTTTGCGATTTTCCCCCATGACAGTTTCTACTGCACACAGTGGTGCAGGATAGACTTCATCCTCATCCTCCTCCTCCAACCAGAGAGGTAGATCATGTTCTAGCAAGGGTTGGGTAGGAGGGTATAGGATTAGCTGCTTGGACATATGCCCGTTCTTGATGGTCATGTTCCCAGCCCAACAACTGATGTAATGATCTGAATCAGATCCATCACAAACTGGTAAAGAACCATGATTATATCAGGTCGTGATGAATCTCTAAAAATTCCAAAAAACAGTGATCAAAACTAGTGGCAATGGCAGCCAACATGGAGCGATGAGGACCTCAGTTAAAGCGCGCTGACCGAGGCCCATGGAGACTGCGCAGGAGGTCAAAATAGCCCCTGGGAGCCCTGGATCGGGAAAAGGAGGTGATTTTTGATCATGGGGGAAGACTGAGCACTTGGACGCATGGCGAACTGGAGAACCGCCAATTTTAGTTTTAGATTCAGTTTCAGTTTTATTTTTGCTTTATTTTTTCCTGAAATGAGGATGGTCATTTAAACCACCTCCTACATTTTTGTAATAAACTATTTTTAGATTTAGCTAGTAGTATTTTAACCCTTCTCATGCATTTAGAGAAGGGTCCTGGAAACCGGTGGTATTGATCGGGGCATCCTCAAATGATAAACGGTTTTGGAGAAAGTGGAGCGATCCCACTAAACGATTGATGCATGGCGACGGAGGTGAGAGAAAACCACCATTGATTGCACATTATCGGTCGAGCAGGTCAACCGCACGGGACGTGCGTATGACGTTGGATCTGGGGAACCCAGATCGGACGGCTGAGATTGCGCCTAATGGAGGAAGTGGAATCAATGAAGGATTAAGCTACGTTTGTAAAGATTTGAGGTCCGTTTGATTGCCACGATGGAGGAAGAATTCATCCACGACGTAGCTGAAGAAACAAATTGATGAGTATGCTATCGCTGTTCAGATGGGGACACGTGGCCACACCTTGAGCGTTCATGATGACACCGAACAGGGAACTCCAAGCACAGCTGCAGAAGGTGAATCGACACAGGGAAGAGGAACCGAACGAGCATGGGGACGAATAGCTAAAAGCCATGCACAGAGACAATTGAAAAATGGGGAAGTAGACACGAAGAAAGTTGAGAGATGACAAAAGGTGGACAATTGAACACTGAGAGACAGAAACCAGAGAAGAAGGCAGTAAAGAAACAACAGGAAGAGACAGAGGCTGAGCTGACCAGTGGAAACATTGAGCACCAGATCTTGAGAGATTCAAGCCATCCCATAGAGGAATCTATTTGGATCGAGCATCACATTTGGCTCCTTCCACTGTAAACCAGAAGGTCACAGAGCTGGTAGGTAGAAGAAGAGTCTGTGTACTCCAGTGGCTTGGGGAATCCAAGAAACCACCCTGCCAAGCAAACTTGCTTCAGGAGAACTCACATTGAGTCCTTGCATTGTAATTCTCTACTCAAAGACCCAATAAAACAAGGCCACCACTGAAAGTTGGACCGGAGACGTAGTCCTGGAGAATAGAGTGAACTCCTTATTAGAATTGCTTGTGTCCTTGTGGTTGCTTACTATATTTCTCTACTCTCTTTCCATTTAAATGTTTGTGTATTGGCAATCTGATCGATCCGTTGCTTAAATAACACAGAACACACACCGGCACATGAGTCTGTAATACATTTTGTTTAATAAATCTTTAACTGATGTCACTCATAGGGTGAGTATCAGATCAAGTGGTATCAGAGCTCAAGGTTGTAAGGTTAGACAAGCTTGTGTTGGTTTAGCTGTGAATGCTCACTAGATTAAAGCTCAGATTAGGAGAAGGAGAGTTGGTGGAAACTAATCCTGAAATTGGGAGAGTCTATCCTCAAAAGACAATGTTAGAGGAAGGTTCTATGGGGCCAGATCCTCAATTCATAGAAAGTTTCCTAGCTATAAAGTCTATGGTAGAAGAAATGTATAGGGACTTTAGTAAGCATAAGGATGAAGATTCATCAGGTTCTAAACAAGATAAAGAAAAATATGAGTCTCATTCCCATGACCACTCAAAAGGAAAGGTGAAAGAGGAAAGCTTTCTCGCACCTCCTAATAGCCCTGTGCATAATAAGAAAGCATTTTTGATTAACTTAGATGTTAAATTTGATTTGCCTATATATGATGGAGAGCTAAATGCTGAAAATTTGGACAATTGGATTAGAAAATTGATGTATATTGTAGGGTACAAAACATAGACTCGGACAAGAGTAAGATTCAGCTGGCAAGCCTACGCCTAGGAGGCACTGCCTTGGTTTGGTGGGAAGGCAGAGCCCAAGCTGATAGGAAGAAGCATGGTAAGACCATCTCTGTCTGGAGTGAATTTGTTGCTGCAATAAAAAAGCAGTTCTATCCATTGGCCTACATGCAACAAGCCATGATGAGTTGGCAAACTCTTCGACAGTTGAAGGGGCAAAGTGTACAAGGGTATACTCAAGAGTTCAGAAAGAGAGAATTGATGTTGGGTATCTCGTTAGACTCACTAGAAACTCTTTTGAAGTACATTGGTGGTCTACACAACTACATGAGGCATACCATCCTCATGTTTAATCCCACTAGTATAGATGAGGTATCTGTACAAGCTACTCATCTAGAAGCTAGAGGAAAGAATGGAAACCCAGAAGTTGGGGGACCATCCCAACCCACTGTAAGCAAGCGCAAGGAGAAAATAAAGCAGAAGTGGAAAGCAAGGAAGGCTAACACTGCACAGAAAAGCAAAGCTTCGTGCACTCACTGTAAAAAGGATGGGCATGATGATGAGCACTGTTGGATTCTGATCCAGAGCTGAGACCTAAGAAGTCCAAGGGCAAGAAGAAGAAGATTGTTGTAGCTATTCAGATTCAGGAGATGAAACAATCATTGCAGCTGCAGGTACAAAAGGTAAGAATTCTGAAGCATCTACTAGTAATTTTGTTCAATCTATTATTAACGAAGAACATGAGAGAAAAAGACATGAGCTTTTCCATATTCGAGTTGTTTCCAAAAATCAAAAGATTGATACTTTGTTTGATAGTGGCTCACAAGTAAATCTAATTTCTGAAGCAATTGTAAAGAAATTGGGATTAGTAACTACATCTCATAAGAAACCATACCGATTAGGATGGTTGAATGATAAAGTAGAACTACAAGTGACTAGACAGTGCAAACTCAAGTTTTCTTTTGGGTCAGCATTTGTAGATGAGGTTGAGTTAGATGTAATTCCTTTGGATATATGTGGAATTTTTTTAGGAAGCGCTTACTTGTATGATAGAAAGGTTATTTTTTATAGAGCTGAGAACAAGTATCTACTTGTTAAAGGTGGAATCAAATACTTTGTAAGAGCTCACAAGCTCAAGAATAATTAAACTCTCATAAACTCAGGGCAGATGAAAAGAATGATAAATTCAGGCAAACAGTTCCTACTGATGGTTGTAAAGGAAAAGAAACCTGATAAAACCAATGTATTTGAGGGCTGTAATGCTGATCAGCAAGCTGATATAGAAAATATTGTTTCAGAATATGATGTCTTGTTCCAAGAACATAAAGGTATGCCACCCAAAAAAGGAATAGTACATGATATTATTTTGCATAAAGATGTTCCATTGCCTAACATTGGGATGTACAGGTTGTCTGCTTTAAAGAATGCTGAAATCAAGAAGCAGGTGCAGGAGTTGCCCGAGAAAGGATTTATCAGGCCTAGCACATCACCATGTGGGTCACCAATTGTTTTGGTGAGAAAGAAAGATGGCTCGTGGAGAATGAGCATTGACTATCGAGCATTGAATAATATAACAATAAAAAATCGTTATCCCCTTCCTCGCATAGATGATCTTTTAGATCAATTGAAGGAAGTTGTTTACTTCACCAAGCTAGATTTGCACAGTGGATACCATTAGGTCAGAGTTGCAGAGCAATGTGCATGGAAGACTACTTTCAAAACAAAGAAGGGATTGTATGAATGGCTAGTTATGCCTTTTGGCCTAACTAACGCTCCTGCTACTTTCATGAGATTAATGAATGATGTACTCAGACCTTTTCTTGATGATTTTGTTATTGTGTATTTGGATGACATTCTGATTTTTAGTAAAACATGGGAAGAACATTTAAGGCATGTTAAGCAAACATTAGATGTTTTGAAA
>APFE031234128.1:7947-61559 GCA_000404065.3 Pinus taeda
TGCAATTCGTCTCTATCTTTCTTTAAATTAGAAACTTCTGTTTACAATGTACAGGTGCAGTCCTTTACCAGTACGCAGGCTGCAACCTACAGAGAGCTACAACTCTCTCTCATTTTCTAGCTCTCCTGGAAGGGAGATACAACCCCCTTAGCTCTTGCACTAGCCAAGATACTAGTACGTAGGTGCTGGCATACAGAAGGCTACAACCTTCTCTTTCTTCCAGGGACCACGTTTCATCAATTTTCAGACTGGATCCATGAACATCAAGAAATTCTTCATCAACCAAACTCCTTTTCACCAACTAGATCTGTAATCAAGTAGATACTTCTCTGCCAACTGTACCCAAACACATTACCAGAAATCACACAGTAGAACCCAGAACACAGCAGTAATAAGCAGAAATAGCTAGATCACAACTTAAAGCATATACGCAATTTCAACAGTCTGCAACTTGCGTGCATACGCCTATGCGTATGGAACAACCTGCGTATACGTGTCTTTACTTCTCTTAAACTGCGTGTATACGCGTCTTCGCTTCACTGAACCTGCATATAGATCTATAAAGGATAACACATTCTTCCAGATATTCAATCACTAGTTAACCCAGATTATCAGTTTTATAGATCAGACAAGCGCCACATCAAGTAGATCAAAATCATGCAGAGATAATATCATTTAGGTTTAAAGATTATGACCCATGAATAGAACTTATCCTTCCTTTTGCGCTAAGGTTCCTCCTTCCTTCAAATCCAGATCTGCATCACCATCCAATATACTAGTTCTAGCACTTTATCAGATCTTTAATAATTATTCAGATGGTAATTTGTCACAAGATCTGCTTCCTCTTTTATAGTCTTAGGCCTTCCCCAATACCATGTTCCAAAACCATAACATTTCAATACCATGAACCCAAAACTAGGGATCGACACATTTGACGAGACGCCATGGTCCAAAACATAGGTTCAAGTTCCAAGATCTAACTTCCATGGACCAAAAGAATGATCACCAACATATACGTGCTTTTGTAATGTATAACCCGCATGTATACGCACCTTCATCTAGATGAACCTACGTATATGTCTTTTTCTACTTTTTGAGTGCCTGAACTGAGATATGTTACCAAAGAAGGTTGCCATCAAGGACAACACCTGTGCCATAGCTCCAAACCTGTGCCATAATGCCAACAATATTTGGGTACTTGAGCTGCTACAAAATTTCATTAAAAGAAACTCATTTTGATGCTTGAGAAGGATGTTTAGATGGCCTTTTGTCAATACATGTGTTCCTCCAAGGTAGGGCTATAGTGTCATATGTATCATTGCCCCATGATTGTTTGAAATGAAAAAATTCATTAAGTATCTAGAACTATGAAATATTTCCTTGCATAACCATCCATAAAAAGAATTAATCAATAATGTGACATGAAATTTTACAATTTAAAATTTAGAATGACCGTTGCAAGCATGAGGTGGTAGGATGAGATGTAAAATTGTAAGAAGTTATTGTGGATGTTTTTGTCTTGAATATGTGAACAAGAGTTTTCTCAAACATATTTAACCTCAAGAATATATGTTTTCGTAATAACTGAAGGATTTATGGTTAAGTACTGGAATTCCAATCATGATCATACAACCACTTTAATTGTAAAACGTCATGAAATACTTAAGAGAAATCAAGTTAAAGGGTGCATCTTGGAGAGTGGGAATTAAAGTAAAACATATATGACAAAAGGTCCGCAAACCCTAATGTGTTTATAAGAACATGAAAAAACATGAATCCAAGTAGATACACGAAAAATACATCATGAGAGCATATGATCTCATAAGATTCAATGGAATCTAAAACATTAAAAAGTTTAACCAATTCAGAAATTAGACCTAGCCACTAGAATTTTTAAAGCATAGGGGTTACCCAAAATTTGGCCTTAGACCAAAAATTTGGGTGGTGTTTTAGCGGCTATAGCAATGTGTTAACTTGGATTTTTTAATACAATTTACATTACTATAGAAGATATTCAAGAGAAAGTTATGTATTTGGTAGCTTAGTGACAAATTTCAATCATCGGACTAGATTCCTCTTTTTTAGAGGACTAATTTTGGCTATTGAAGTGCTCAATTTTGACAAGGGAAAGTGTTTTTTATTTAAGAAAAGCCTGCACGTTCTCAAAAAGATCGACCCAAAATAGAAATTGGTCACCCATGGATGGATATAAATTCAAGTCAAGTGACCTCATTTGGAAATAATTATTATTATTCTTATTTCTTTGCTTTGAATCACATATATTTGAAGTGGTTCACAAATATTGGTCTGTACATGTCTGAAATTGTAGGGTTCAAAGGTCGCCCATGAGATCTAGGGTTTTGGTTTCTAGACATAGGGATGAAATAGGAATTTTTCAATCATAACTGCAGGCATGCAACCTCGTGCATGTGGTTCGAGGGCTTCTACCACAGGCACATACACTCTGTATGTGCAGTTGGGAACTAGGGTTTGAATTTTATTGTTGACCACATATTTCATTAGTTGACGCAAAGTGACAATTAGCTGCAAGCTTCTTATTCAAGGTTTTCGTTAAGAATGGTGTTGGGTTCCTATATTGAATATGGTGTAGTTAATTTTTGTTGGATATTCTTGTGGGTAATTAATTAATCATTGTAATATCTTTTGTTGAATCATTCAATGGAAATCTAATAAGAAGAACAATTTGAAAGGGTTTTCCCCATAGTGGGTTTTACCCTAGTCTCCGACCAATCTTGGTGTCTCTTTGTGTGAATGCAGTTCTTCTTTTATTCCTTTATGTTCCAGTGCATTGAGGATGATATTGTTCCATCTATATATTTTCATACGTTTCTAAATAATGTTGTAAAAATTAATAATGATATGATGTTGTGGGGTGAATTAATATGAAAATGAAGAAATGTAATTATCTAAAGCAAAGAACAATATAGCCTTAAGAATATTTAACATGGTATCAGAGTTGGGTTGAATAAAATTAATTGAATATCACCCCTATGAATACACCTTTGTTGGAAGCAAGAGAAGATAATGGAGACCTAAAAGAATGGTAGGCTTTGAAGCAAACCCTAGGAAATTTGACTATTAGGGTTTGATGGATCTTATGACATTAGGTTTTAGAAGAAACCCTGTATTATGTAAAATATTTGAGATATGAAATCTAAAAACCCTAGCATGATCAATGTAAAGACGTTCTAGCAATTGTGACATGTTTGATATCACACTAGATGGGATAGTCTCAATTAGGCCTGGTTGTTGATGAATTTGGTTGTAATATAATGAAGGAAACAATGTTATATGGACAATGGATAGGGAGATGATCACCTCTCATTGAAGATAAGTACTTTTTATTTATTTATGTTACTTCTTTATGTCTTTCTATTTTTTTAGATTTATTTGATCATTGACTATACTTCCTGCATGTGTATTTTAGTATTTTCATACTTCTAACCTCCTGATGAGATGTGATAAGTGGATCCTTCTTGAGAACCATTCGAGGTGCAGGAAAAGAAATCTAGTGCAAGAGGAGAAGAGCTAGTGCTAGAAAAGGAAAGAAGGATCCGATGAGAAGTTGACAAAGTTCTACAACTGCCAATGTCAAACAAGAAGGTGCACAGGCATCTGACCACTACAAGGTATGTATGGTGTATTGTTTCAATGTTATGATTTAGATACAAGATTGGAAGGAAAGTTAAGCCCTAAGGTATGTCAAGAACACCACTCTCATACATATGAAAGTAAGTTTAATTTCTAGAGCATGTGATATATTTGTGCTCTTGATATTTATAAAGTATTTTACATTTTAGACGTGATGAATTTCCTAGATGCATTGTTTGTGATATATTGTGACTTGATGCTTCTTGTGATAATCGTGGTATTGATGATAATAGTGTAACAATAATATTGTTTCTCAGGATCTCCTTATTGAACTTGTCTTAGTAATTTTGACAATATGCTAAAATTGAATGACTTGACTTGATGATTGAATAAATGTAAAACAAGTAATGTAGTGATTATAGTCCTTGAAGCATGATGATACACCTATTGTCTTTCCTAATCATATTAATCTAACCCTTAATGAAATTTTGATGTCATTTTCATCTTTTATTATGAATTAGTTGATGCTAATATGTTAATTATGATGGATATATGTTTGAAAACTTGGTACACTTTGATTTTTTGATCTAACAGTTTGTTGACATGTGATAACATTATGACATTATGACAGAGAAGTTGATATATTAAATGATGATTATTTAAGTGGATTCTCATTTGGAGGGAGAAGCTCTATATAAGATCTATACACCTATTATCATTTTCATTAAATGTATAGACGATTCTTTATTACTGAAGTAAGATTTTTCGGCATGAAAAAACAAATATTTGATGCTGTTAGTCTACAACAAGTTTTGGTCTTATAAGAGAAGGTCTCTCCTAGTCTAATCCCTAACCACTTAGAGAAATGCTTAAGAGTGTGGTTATAGGCCTCCAAACCTCATAGAAGAGGCTTATGGGTGTGGTTTTGTCTGTAGGACATAAAAGCTAAATCCCTATGCATAAAACCAGGAGCACACCAAGAATATGACAATCCTATAGATATGGAGAAAACAATAGAAATTTATATGAGCATGGAAGTTTGAATGTTTGACTTACTATAGAGAATGTGAATGTGTTGAATAAACTTGTGTTTGCAAGGGACCAAAATATGCATATTAGTACGATCATTGAAGATAGTATATGGAAATAATTTATAATAGTTTCAAGGGTTTTACAAGATTTTCCTTATTGATTTAATATAAATGACAAGCATTGGAGTTTTGACATGATGCTTGATATTTGATAAATAAGTTTTCTCTTATGGATTGTTTGAATTCAAAATGTCAAAAAATTAGGGTTTTGATTTGATAACTTACTATTTTTCTTCATGACTGTGCTATGTGGGTATGGTGACTTTCAGTGACTAATTTTGGTATTCAATAGTGATTCTATATTTGCATAATTGGTTTTGGAACATTTTTTGAAGTATAAAAAGTTGTGATTCAATATGTCGTAATCTCACAATGAATGCATGAAACTTACATGACTTATACTCAATGTATAATGACAAAAATAATTCATATTATGATTATGTGGATGTCCTAATGGAGCTTGATATTTCTTAATAATAATTTGTTGACATCACAATAGATTAAGTCATAACTTGGTATTTGGATGTGAGCTCTACCTAACACTTGGTTCGAAGAGTTTGTCATAGTGATATTGGCATAAACTTTTATGGATTTGATATTAGTTTTCATTTAGCATCTAAATTTGATAAGCTAACTTAGTTTATTTGATTTCATAGTATTGATTTTCGTGAGGACGAGTATATTGGTTTGATCAGTGTAATGTTTTCATATAACATTGTATGGTTTGAAGCAAGCTTCATGAGCTTGGTATGTTTGCATTGACAGTAACCCGGGGAAGCCAGGAAGATGTGTCGATCTAAACATCTACTTCAAAGTGGTCCAAGATATGACTTTTATTTTGGTTTTATTTGCTAATGATCTATTCTTGATAGGTAATGAGAATGTGATGATCAAAGTAAGAGGGAGTTGGCCTCTGAAGTACAAAACGAAAAAATATTTGCATGATGAATTACTTTCTAAAGTTTGGAAAGGAAAATATAAATCGTGAAGCTATTGAAGAGTTTTTGGAAAGTGGAAATGTAAACCCTTGGACACACTGATTGTATTTCAAGAAGTTATGCAAAAAATGTTTCTCAACCTGACTTGGAAACTGATAGTTTATTAATTCATTTATGTTCCTTGTGAATGCCCATCTAGACATATGATTTGCAGAGAGAAAGCTAAGTCAATTCATCATTGAGTTGCTTCGTACACATTAGGTTGCCACCAAGAACATTTTGAGATGATAACATGGGACAATCAATAATGGTCTGAGATATACTAGAGGATATGTACAACTACATGGATGCATGGATGATGAAAAGAATAACACATCTGGGTGCTTTTTTAGTATGAGATCTTCCATGATATTTTGGATCACAAGTTTGTAGCTTTAAGCATAGAGAAGGTTGAGTACATTATTGCTATCATGACTAGCTATGGGGAAATTTGGTTGAGGAAGCTCTTTGGAGAGTTGTTTGAGTAGGTTATGGATATGACCATGATGCATTGCAACAATAAAAAGTGAGATATGATTGGAAGAGAATCTTGTATATAGTTGGGACTAATATTCCTTCATATATTGAGACAATATTGTTGTACAAGACAAGTGGTTTCTGCCACTATGAGAGGGAGGATGGATAAGGTATCATTTAGTGATATATATTTGTTCTAATGTAATATTTCATTTGAAGTCCTGCATGAATAGGAGACTGTTAGTATTGAGACATTATGATTGAAATATTTAGTGGGTTGTTCAAACTGGTACCATATATACACACGTTGATATGATTTTTATCTATAGAGAGCAAGATTGATTAAGGACATTGAGCCAAACATCCCCCCCTGTTTGAGCTCCAAGGGTGGGGAATTAAGATGTAGGGATCCTACAGTTGAGGGATCTCTAGACAATAGGGTATCTCCCCTATGTATTAGCCATAGTGTGGAAGATATTTCTCCCCTATCTTGGTCTATGTAGAGTATGCCCCAGTTGGAATTATTTCTCCCCATTTGGCCAACAGGTTGAGAGAGCTTGGAAGTGTGTGACCCAAGCTTATTATGATGCAAGTGTTCCACCACAACTCTTCAGGTTCATTGTTGGGAAGATAAGTGGGAAATATGATGGATGAGATATTGTTGATCGACATAGGGTGTAAGATTTTTCCTCCCCTAAATGATGGCTCCTATTTCTCAACATAGGGTGGAAGATGTTTTCTCTCTATGAGAGTGGAAGGTGTTTTCCTTCTGTGAGAGTGTCCCATAGGATCTTCCTCATTGTCATTGGATTCTGGGTTGATACTAAGCTCCCTGATGTGGTTTTAGGTTGAGATGTGCTCCCTGATGATAAGCTCTTTGAAGTTTCTTGGGTAGTAGCATTAGGCTTCTCATTGGTAGTGATTCTGGGTGGTAGGAGTGTCTCCCCAATGGATAGAGAGAAGTAGCTTGGGCTCCCGTTTGATGTCAAAGTATTCTTGTTTTAGATTCGAGAGTGGTTAGAGTATGAGTAGAGACAATTAAGAGATAATAAGGGATAAGAAGAGATGAGTAGGGATGAGTAGTGGTGTCATTTGATGATGATATAATTGAGATATGATATGATTTGATGATAGGATACTTGTGATGATTACATGATGTTCTTGGGATTTCTCCTTTGCTGAGAGGGATTGTTAATTTAGAAGCTTAGTGACCAATTCCAATCATGGGACAAGATTCCAATTTTTGAGAGGACCAATTTTTGAGTATTGAAGTGTTCAATTTTGACAAGGGAAAGTGTGTTTTTGGAAGAAAATCTCACATGTTCTCAAAAGGATAGATCGACCCAAAAGAGAATTTTTTCACCCATGGATGGCTATAAATTCGAGTCAAGTGACCCTAATTTGGACATCATCATTATTATTCTGCCTTCTTTGGTTTGACTCGCATAGGTCTGAGGTCGTTTGTGGAGATTGGCTTGTACAGATTCGGAATTGTAGGGTTTGAAGCTCGCATGTGAGATCTAGTATTTTGGTTTCTAGTTGTAGGGATGACACAAGATTTTTTCGATCACAAACACAAGCACAAGAGCTTATGTGTGTGATTGGATGGCTTCCACACACACATACACTCTCTACATGTGGTTGAGAACTAGGGTTTGAATTTTGTAGTTGACTGTAGATTTCATCAATTAACTACAGAGTTTGGTAGTTGACTTCATGCTTCTAAATCAGGGTTTTGATTAAGAGTAATGTTATGTTCATCTATTGAATATGGTGTAGTTAATTTTTTCTTGAGAGCCCTTTGAATAAAGGAATGGATCACTGTACTCTCTTTTGTTGAGTTTTTGAATGACAATCTAATAAGAAGAATAATTTGAAAGGGTTTTCCCTATAGTGGGGCTTTCCCTAGTCTCTGACCAATCCTAGTGTCTCTATGTGTGTATGCTTATATTTTATTGTTCCTTTATGTTTTGCTGAATTATTAATGATATTTTTTTCTATATAATTGCACATGTTTTTGAATAATTTTGTAAAACTAGATAACTATATGATGTTGTGGGGTGAATTTAATTTGAAAATGCAAAAATGTGATTATCTAAAGCAAAGAACAAAATATCCCTAAGAAAAATTAACAAGTTCATGGCAAGATTTATTATCATTTATTTAGATTATCATGTATCTAACAATTGTTTGTGAATGCAACACATCCCAAGGAACAAAAGGAAAATAAATGATGGTAGGAATGGTATAATACAACTCTGATCAGTGAAACCATGGGTATGAAGAAGGGTAAATGAAGATGAAAGATCAATTGGTAAATGGGGAGGGGAAAACTCTCTTGATTAGATAGATATTTTAAGGAGCTTGAGGGCCAAGGTTCGAAACTTCAAATCATATAATTAAAGGTTGATAAAGCCTCAGGAGAGGCAAGCTGAGGTGAATGCAACCATATTGCAAAGCCTCTTAGATTTATAAAGATAAAGGAAGCATGAGGTGGGGACTAGTCATAAAGATATGAGTTAGAAGAGAAAACAAATGGGTCAAATGATAGCAAGTCCAAGAAGAAGAACTAGCAAGAAATGGAGGATACCATGAGAGGAAATGCACCATTAAGCACCCCAAAAGGAAAAACCATCACTCATGGCCATCACTCAAGTAGACATTATAGCTCTACTACCATGAGGTATCATCACCATTCTCATCATCATCATCAGGGAACGAGAGAAAGGGAATATATTCCTCAAGAATTTAGGAAGGCCAAACCACCCACATTTGATGCAGATGAAGGAATCTAAAGATGCAGAAGCACGGTTTCTTGGGATAAAGAAATTATTCATAGTCCATGATCATTCTAAAAATATGAAGGCAAAGGTAGTCACCTATAGTATGAGAGGAAAAATAAACATATTGTTGGAATATTTTAAAATGTCAAAAGAATAATAGATGAGAGGATGACATGGAGTGAGTTTGACGGTTTCTTCAAAGAAAAATACTTATGAGATAGATAGTATGACAACAAGGAAAATAAATTTTATGAGCTAAAAATGGGACAATGATCAAATGAAGAATACATTATAAGATTTCTAGAATTGCTGAGGTAAGTTCCATATATCAAGGTGGAGAAGGCAAAAGTTCAACAATTTATGAGTGGATTTCCTATGTAATTTCAGGATTGCATTAAGCGTATGCAATTTTAATTGAACTTGGTTCTAACTATATTTATATCAGCCCAAAGCTCATGGAAAAATGAAAATTGGCCAAAGAATTGAACACGGAGCCATGGTTAGTTCATATAGCGACCAAGATAAAGAGAAAAAACAATAATTGGGTGAGAGCTTGTGCACTTGAACTCAGAAACATGCCAACATTAACACATTTAAATTTTCTTCCACTAGGTGAGCAGAACATCCTATTGGGCATGGATTGGTTGTACATGCATAGAACCAAATTTGATTTTTTTGAAAAGGAAATTAAATGCATTAATGACATTGGAGAAAGAGAAAGCTTATGGGGAAAGCAAACACCAACATCTGTGAGGATAATCACAACCATCTAATCCAAGTGTAGTTTCTAAAAAGATGAAAAAATTATTTGTTGCAAAAAAATTCAGTGATGGAAAAGCCAATGGTAGCATTGTATAAGAGGAAGTTGAAGTGATAAAGAAATATATCATGTTGTAGAAATATAGGGATGTGTTTCCTAATGACGTTCTAGGATTACCTCATCACAAAGATGTTTTTTTCTCTATAAAATTAGTTCCTAGAGTATACGTAATGACCAAGGCACCATACCATATGAGTACGCCTTAGTTAGTTGAGTTAAAATTACAAGTGAAGGAGATGCTTGATAAATATTATGTATTGCTAAGTGTATCCCCATGGGGAGATCCAATATTATTCATAAAAGAAATGATGGGAAATTTAGACTTTGTATTGATTAGAAGTAGTTTAATAAAGGTGCCATCAAGAACTGGTATTTGGTGCCATGGATTGACGATTTATTTGATTATCCGAGGGGAGAAATTGTTTTCTCCAATATTAATTTGATGTATGGGTATCATCAAGTGTGCATCAAGAAAAAATATATCCATAAAACTGCTTTCCAAACAATATAGAGGAACTATGAGTTTGTAGTTGTACCCTTTGGGCTTACTAATGCCCCAACCACTTTCATGTGTTTAATGAATAGTGTGTTGTGTCCTTACTTGGAAAAATTTGTGTTTGTCTTTTCTGATGACCTAGTTTTAGTATTATAGTTGCTAAGGGAACACAAGCTTTATGTAAATATTAACAAGCATGACTTCTTCAAGTCACAAACACATTATTTGGGGCACATTGTCTCCAAGGAGGGGATATCAGTTGATCTAGAAAATATCAAGGCCATAATGAGGTGGCCAACACCCAAAAATGTGAATGAGATTATATCATTCATCAAAAACTTCTCTAATATAGGCCATCCTATCACTTCCTTATAGAGGAAGGGAAATAAATTTGAGTGGAGAACTGAATGTTCAACAAGCTTTGAGAATTTGAAGAAGTTTCTCACTAATGCACCAGTGTTGAGGATCGCATATATGGACAAATATGTTGTGGTATGTGAAAATTCCTACAAGGAAGGGCTCGAAGGAGTATTGGTGCAAGAAGGGAAAGTAGATTGCTATGAATCACATAAATTAAATGAAAATGAGACAAATTACACGACTCATAATGTAGATTTAGCTATCCTTATTCATGCATTGAAGATTTGGAGGTATTACCTCCTTGATATAATATTTACACTCACGATAGTTCACGTAGGACTCAAATATTTGTTTGATCAACCCAAATTGAATGCAAGACAAACTAGTTGGCTCAATATACTTAGCAAGTTCGACTTTGAGATCAAGTACATCAAAGGAGAACAAGGTTCTTGATGCACTTAGTAGAAGAATTCAATTGAATTATATGGGAGAAAAGTTCCTATGAAATGGATCTAGTAGAACAGGTCAAGCATGTGGGGTAGCATGATGAGAAATATCAATAAGTGGAGGAAATTCTACAACAAGATGATGAGGATGAGGAGTTCCATCTCACATATGATGTCTTAATTAGATTCAATAACATAATATTTGTACCAAACAATGAGAATTTAAAGAAACTCATAATGAAAATGTTTCATGTCAAGCCATACTCTAGTCACCCAGGATACCAAAAGACTATCATGACTATCATGGTTTTTTTTTATTATTGCTCTAATTTGAAAAAGGAGGTGGATTATTTTGCTGCTAAATGCATAGAATGCTAGCCAGAGAAGGTTGAATGTAAAAATCCAATAATATCATTGCAACCCATTCCCATTCCAAATGGAAGTGGGAAATGATCTCCATGGATTTCCTCATTCGTTTTCCAAGAACCTACAAGCAACATGATGTATTTATGGTGGTGATTGACATGTTTAGCAAGGTGGCTCATTTTGTAGCAATCAAATCCACCAAGTTAGCTAGTGAGTCAGCTCAAATTTTCATACAGGAAATTGTGAGGTTGCATGGAGTTCCCAAGAAAACCATTTTAGATAAATATTTCAAGTTCACTTCTATGCTTTGGAAGGAGTTATTTTTAAGATTGGGGATAGAATTGGCCTTTATTACAACTTATCATCCACATACAAATGGGAAAAATAAGAGAAAAAAAAAAGAATCCTCAAAGACACATTGATGATGTATGTGATCCACCAACAAAAGAAGTGCGAAGTGTATCTTCCACTTATCGAGTTTGCATACAGCAATGGGTACCCAGATCTCTAAGGATGAGCCCATTTGAGGCAATGTTTGGAAGGAGTTCACTTACTCTTATTAGTTGGAGTGGTCAAAGGAATAGTTTCATTACTGGGCCTGGTATGCTAAAATATACGGAACAACAAATGCATATCATTAAGAAAAATTTAAAGGCAGCACGAAATATAAAAAAAAGCTATGCAGATCAGCATAGGGATCATATAAAGAGTTCCAAGTTGGGGAACATGTTTACTAATAATTAAACCCAAGAAGGGTTCTTTTAAGAGTGGGTTGTGTGTGAAGCTAGCACCACAACTTTGTGGGCCCTTAGAGATACTTGAAAGGATAAGACTAGTGGCCTATAGATTGGCCTTACATCCATCAATTAAAATCCACGATTTTTTCCATGTTTCTTTTCTTAAAATATATGTACAAGATTATAATAATGTGATTTATTGGTCTATGATATAAGTGGAACCAGAGGGAGAGTTCCATCTAGAGCCACCATGCATCCTAGATTGGATACAACTCATGCTCTAGAACCAAGTAATAGAGAAAGTCAAAGTGCGGTGGAGAGACTTTGGGCTTGACAAAGCCACTTGGGAAATGGTTGATTCAATGAAGTAAGAATATCCTTTCCTATTTGTTGGTTGAAGAAAATTGATATAAATTGTAAATATTTTATAGATTTATGTATATAAAGCTCATAAATAGTACATGTTTGTTTTTTAGCATGTATTTTGTATTGTGTATAGAAAAAGAACTTGAGGATGGTGTTCCCCCAAGGGGGCGGGGGTTGTGACAACCCCCATTATTTTACAATTATGTATGCAATATAAAATTTTTAGAAAAACGAAATGGTTGAGTAATGGGGCACGAATTCCAAAGGCCATGGTGGTTGCTTGTTGAGGATAATATTAAGGTACAAGAAAATATAAAATGAATAATGGGTTGGCCAAGTCAGAGGTCAAAATTTTGGCCCAAAATGTTAGACGTTTGAGAGGATTTGCTCCAACCTTTGATGGGACAATCTACAGTTTGTGACGGCAGGTTGGAGGTCAACCAAAGTCAATAGGTCAGTCAGGGTCGGGAGGTTGACCAAGTTGGGGGTTGACCCAAACCCAACCCATTGTGTTTACAACGTCAAAGGAGTTTGGTCAACCCCAACCTAGGTCATAGGTTAGGGGTTGGTCCAAAATTTTAAAATTAAACATGTTATTGGTGGAAGGAGGCTGATCCCAACCCTCCTTGGATTTCATGCTTGCCACATGGACCTGTCCATGGTGGTTTTGCATCATGTGCTATGTAGGCCCACCACAATAGGGTGAAGACATGTTATTTTCCATGTGGTCCACTAGGTGGCTGCCACGTGGAGGTAAGATGGTATGCTAGGGTTTAGAATGGTTAATATTTAAAGGGACTTAACTTTTTATTTGTAATTCAGATTAGGATGAAATTTATGTCGTTCGAAGTATCTCAATAAGAAAAACAAAATAATGTTATCCCAATGAAGTTTTAAGGAAGTTGGAAAAAGTAAAAATTTTGAAATCTCATTTTGATAATTATACATTAAGATTTGGGTCAAAATAGTGACCACCTCCTTCTAACTTTGTGTGGGTTCTAGGGTTAATGGGGGGTGTGTTACACATACCTTACCTCATCTTGAATATGCTCTTTTAGGTGTCTTTCTCTTTAACTTATACCTAGTGGTATGCCAATTTGAGATTCAACTTAGTGAAGAGCTTGAAATTCTTCATCTTATCTAGCAAATCACTGTTCTTGGGTAGATGGTATTGATTGCTAAGGGTGATCTCACATAAGCTAAAATGCATTACCATCAATTAATATATACCTTTCCTTATGTTGAAGGTCGGATTGCAAGTGTCTCCCCCTTAAACATACCAAGTGGTATCCCAATATGAAATCCAACTTGGTGGAGTACTTGGCATCCCTCAACTTACCTAATGAATAATCAATATTGGATTAGAGGGTGTTTTAGAAAAAGTTTTCAAATATAAATGTGGAAGGATTTCTCAAGAAAAGTTTTGCAAGGAATCAAAATTAAATGGAAAGTCATTCTCAACTATTTCAAAAATGAAATTATTGAGAGAATATGACTTGCATAAGAAGAAAATTTATTGCAATATTCCTTTTTTTCCTTGCAATGCAATCAATGAAAATATAAAAGGAAAAGAGCATCTAGTATTTTCCTTTCCATGTCATTTCTCAATAAAATAATTATGCATCAGCTATCACTGTGGGCACATTTAGCTATCTATGAACCTGTAATTCTCAAATCTCTGCATGGAGGACCATGTTGGATAAGAACTCAACATTTTCAAATGTATTTAGCTCCTAGTTTTACGACATTGACATCAAATCAAAGATGGTTATTTTGGTCTTCTTGAAACAAGAGTTAAATTGGGAGGACAACTAGTTTTAGAGAAAGCATCTTCAAATGGTATTCCTTGGTTTATAATTTCATTATTGGTTGATCAACCTAGAAATTTAAACTCGGAAGCGAGTAGTTTCGTAAAGGATAAAGTTATTTTATCTCCAACAGGTCCTGTATGGGCACTTTATGCAATATCACAATGCTTAATTGGTGGTTTCTTTCATGATACTCTACTAAAGAAGGAGCCTTTCAATATAAATCTTGGGTTTTATGAGTGAACTACATCTCAAGTTTTCAAACCTGGTTCATTTTTTTTGCTTCTTGAATTTATATTAATTTTTCTAGAGTAGTGTATCATACTTCAATCTTTCCATATGTGGGCAAGTTTCTTATCGTAGGAAGTTTCCTGAAGATGTGCAAACCACTTTCTATAAGTAAACTCCAAAAGTGTTATATTGGACGATGTTTGTGGAGACTATTATTGATGTGGATATTTCAAGCAAAGCTATGATTTCTACCACTTTTTATATCATAGAGAAATCCATGGCCCTCGATCATTTTGACCATGTAATAGCTATCCACACTTTATCTAAAGATGAAGGCTATGTCTACATATCAAAAGTCAACTTTATCCTCCTAATTGTATGTTTGTTGGTCACCACTTCCTTCTAAGATACAACCAAAATCAACAATGCATGTGGCATACTAGTTTTGGGAGTTATTATTGTGACTTCAATGTTCCCCACATTAGTAATTCTTATAACACGATAGACACATTTATTTCTGGTTTTAATCTTTGTCATTGTATTTGGGGTAGTAGAGTTGATTTTCTTCTTAGTCGTATTCTACAAGTTCCCACAACGGGGATAAATTTCATTAACTTTTGTTGTGGTATTATTACTTTTAATGTATGTGTGGCATCCTATCCATGCAAAGAGGTATACTTATGAGGTGGAGCAGGCATTGCAAACAAATTACATGTTAAGCCTTGGTTTGAATCTAGGTGTGACAACATTCTAGGGTATAGGTTTTCTGTTTCAGGTAGCTCACTAGAACTTATAATGTTGATAGGTTCAAACATTGATGCTTCTGTGACCTTTTTAACAAGACATAATGTCCCCAAAACAAAGGCAAGGTTAAAATCAAATACTTTCCCTGAGACACATGATCTTGTAACAATGGTTGATTCTTGTAAGAAGGATGACCATCATACATCAAGAACAAATATAGATATGAATGAGTCATTAATCAATGTGGCAACTTCATTTAAACCTATTTTAAATTCTATGGGAGGCATGCATGGTAGGGAGAATCATGACTCTAAAGTGAGGAACAATTTAGCAATATAGATAGAGAATGGCATCAAAGAAATAGTAGAGCAAGCAAGAAGCCTAAAATGAGAAAAATGACATTTAAATGAGTATAGAAGAGTGCTCCAATGGTTGCAAAGAAAACCTGTACAACCATCCACTAGTTCTTTGATATGTAGTGATTCTTCATCAAAAGTGTCCCATGTCATAGTTGTCTCCCCGTTGCAACAATTGTGGAGAAAATTCCATGTAATAAACGTAAATAAAGCCAAAAATAATAACCATGATTGATGGGACACTTATATCAAGCTGAACATTGGGAGATACCTCCTAGGGAGTGTTCATTTGGTTGTTCATCACTAAGGAAATTGGAAAAGGCAAAGGCTAACGCTTTAGAAAGGAAAAATGGCATTTTTTGGCATATTTATTTATGAAAAATAATGGAAATTAGGAGAAAAAGGAGGTGAAATGTCACAGGTTGCATGTGAGGAGGAAATTGAAGGAAAATAATGGAAAATGAAGAAAATAGAGGCCTAATTAATAAAAATGCTTCTAAGGATCAGTTGGTAACCTTTTGTTAGATGAGTTTTGGAGCTCTCTCATTATTCTCTCTCTCTCTCTCTCTCACTCTTGGACACTTATAGTTTTCTTGGAGCATTTTTGCAATGGGTCAGGAAAGGAAAAAGAAGGCAAGAGGAAGCAAAATCAATCAAGGAAAGGTAGGATCAAGAGGATATAGTAGGATTCATTGTAGGTATTGATTTACATGTCTATTTTCCTTGCTATATTTGGTATGCGATGTATTTCATGTGGTTCTTTCACTATTGTGGCATGGGTTTTTCTAGGTGTAAAATTGTCTTTAGCCTAGCCTTGCCATTTTCGAATAGCCATGGTGTGATGGGGTTCTCATGTTTTAATCGAGATGGATTATCAAATGGATTCAAGTCTGAGTGAGGTGGATCTTTGAAATGACAGAAAACATGGCCTAGTAACCCCTAAACAAGACCATGGGTTGTGGTAAAGCTAGATTTTATGTTGCCTTGGATGGCCTAGGAACCATTGCCAGTGAATGGAAGGATATATAGTAAATCCAAGAGGTGTTTTTCTCTTTGTTGGGCCTAGCAATCCCAGGTTTTATATATACAGTAAAGCCTGGAGAGTGGGTGTCGGTCTAGGGCCTAGTGATACACGTTTGGATTGTGGTAAAGCCTGAGAGACTAGGAGGTAGGAAAATTCCCCACGGTGTAGGAGGAAAAATATGGTGGCATCCATGCTTGTTTAGCCTAGTGATTAGGTGGAGATCACAATAAAGCTTGTTATGATGTGTTCATTGTGTTGGCCTAGTGATCTAGGATGGATTACGGTAAAGCCTAGTTCCTATTGATGATGGTGAGGCGGTTTAGCCTTAGTATGCCCTCGTTGGTTCTTTTGGTTTGAGTCCCGCATTCATGCTTGGAATATGGCATGAGGGTGAATGTCTAGAAAGAGATTTGGCGCAGCCATTCTTTGGTTTTTTCATAATTAATGAAAGGTTATTTCTCCTTATATTTCTATGAGAATTTTGATGGATTATATGTGGTTTATATGAATGTACTTTCATGAGTCTTTTTGTTGTTATTATGTTGGTTATATGCGTGTTTTATGACAGAAGCTATGTATGGCTCTCAACATGTTTTTACTTGTAAATGAACGGATAATGCATCTATGGTATAATAGATGGTAATGCAGTAAATGACATGAGTGAACAATGGTTCTTAGTGATTCTAAGGTAAGTACAATATCCGTATGTTTAATTTTGTTGGTTACACCTGTAGATTTCATGCTTACAACATGTTTGACAAAATGACTATCATGGCTAGTAGGGGTCTGATTATGGTATTGTTTACTTCTTGCTTTTTCATCATTGTTTCCATGTTCTTTTACTGCTCCCGTGACCTAGGTTTGGGCTTGAAAAAGTGGCTCAAATCTCAGGGACACTAGTACATAAATGGAAAAATGAGTCTCTGGACGCTGACAGGTAATCCTATGAGAGCAACTTTGGGTTTTTAGACGTTGTCATGCTTATAGCATGAGAGAGAATTAGTCATAAGTTGGTCAAAACTTTAGTAGGACCCAAGGGAAAGCTGTTTGAAGTGGTGGATTGGTTCATGAGGGTTTTTAAGCTGATGTTGAATGTTTGTGTGTTATGTTTCCATCAATTCCACTTTCTTAAGGTGATAGAGGAGGTTGAATCCAATCATAGTAGCCTCTCTTCACATATTTACCATAGTTGGCATGTTTACTTGGGTAGTTGTGGGAGGGTGTTACAAAGTGGTATCCGAGCCATGGTTCACCCCTCGGACTGGATGAGCTATGTATTGGTCATGCATTCTTGTCATTTTCATGTGTGTCCCTTAGACTTGAATTCCATGTGCTTGTTGCATTTTTATAATGTTAATCATGGTTGTACTGATGTTGTCATGTGGAATTTGATGTTGATTTCGTGGAATGCATCGTCATGAGTGTACGACTGCTTACATATTATTATATGTCACTTACATATTATTATATGTCTCTTACATGTTATTATATGTCAATTTATTACCTTCTTTTATGTTTGACTACCTGCATTTATGTGTATGTGTAGTTGATTAGGCATTTCTTATGCATGTTGATGGTTTCATGTGGAAATGTGTAAAATGGAGTATTGGTTATTCTCATGCATGAGGTAATATCATGCATGGTTGATATGTCCTCGCATTGATGATTGGACCCTAACTAGAATGATGTTTAGGCATTTATTACATATGTCTATGTGTTGTTATGTTTATGTTATACAGGTACCATGCTGATTTGTTGATCTTACAGACAAGGTATCCTCCTTGAGCTATGTTAAGGTAGGTTGATTTGTTTTGCCTGACATAGTATGCCTTGCAGCAAAGAGATCAAAAGGATAGCAATATGGTTGTAACACCCTCCTCCCATATCTACCTAAGCAACTGGCCAACTGGGGTAAACATGCAACGAGAGGCCACTATGATATGATTCAACTTCCTAAGCCATGTTAGGGAAGTGGAACCAATGGAAACACACCATACAAACATTAATTATCAGCTACAAGACCCTCAGGAACCAATCCAGCACTTTAGACAGCTTGCCTTGGTGTTCCACTGAGATTTTGGACTATTTAAGGCTAAGTCGCTCCCATGCTATAGGCATGAGTATGACTGGAAACTCAAAGTTGCTCTCAAAGGCTTTCCAGGAAGTGACCAGAGAACAAAACTACTAGTGTTATGCCAGGGACTGAGATTTGAGCCACATTTTCAAGCCCAAAGCCCAGGTCACTGCCCAAAATTGAACCATCTCTTCCGATTAGTAAAAAAAATTGGAAATAACAGTACTAAAGAAAATATTTATTCAAGACCTTGACTAATCCCCTAATAGCCATGACAGGCATTTCATCAAACATATTGCAAATGTGTAATCTACAAGTGTAATTAATAGTTTTGAGCATAGGGGTCTCTTACTTAGCTAAGAATCACTAAGAACCATTGATGCATCAACACATCAACTTACATTCCATCCATTAGGTTATAGATACATTTATCATTCAATTACAAGTAAAAACATGAGGAAAGCCATATATGGCTGTTGTCATAAATCACATACATAACCAACTTAATAGGCACAAAATACTTATGAAAGTATAGCCATATAGACCAAATAAAATCCATAAAAATGCTCATAGAAATACAAGGAGAAATAACCTTTCATTAATGACACAAAATCCAAACCCAGGATGGGACTTCCACATTCCACTCAACTGTAGAATGGCTGGGCCAAATCTGTCTTCATTCATTCACCCCCATGCCATATTCGAAGCATGAATGTGAGATCTCATAGAACACATCAATGAAAACTCATCCAGGGATTATAGATGCCATCCACCTCAACCCATCAAACAATGATTCAACTTCATGGTCGAACATCACAAAACCATCATTTGATAGGTCTATATCCTAGCCATCAAGGGCTATAGAGAATTTGTTCCAAATAAGGCTCCGGGTCTAATAGCTCAACCCACAACTTTTGTCGAGCTCCAGAGAGTTTGTCCAACCAAGGCTTTAGGACTACTTCCTCTACCCACCAAGGGATCCAAAACATTTGTCCAACCAAGGCTACAGGACTAGTAACATAACCCAAGCTGTTATAGGGACCCAAAGAATTTGTACAACCAAGGCTCCAAGAACTAGTAACTCAACCTAAGCTAAGGAAACTTGAGAACCAAAAAAAAAAGAAAAAAAAAGTAAACCCACAATCACCACGGGTATGTAGGAAATGGAAGGGATAGGTAATCCACTGTCAATACAGGTCATCCTCTATGTGAATGATAGATCACAACCAAGAAACCACATGCATGTGTCATGCATGCAAAAACTAGTGAAGGAAACATACATGCAACTCGGTACCTGCAAGAAAATTTGATGTAGTTACTGATCCTGATGTCCTCTTGTACTTTCTTGCTCTTCCTTTTCCTTCTTGCTCCAAAAGTACAATTATGCCACAACCTCCAAGAGTGCTAAAAAAAAATCTGAGTCTCTAAGAATATGAGAGAGAGAATAGAATAGAAGAGAGCTCGACAAAAACGTGTCTAAAGCTCCCCAGCTGATCCTCAAAATCCTTTTTATCAATGAGGCCTCTATTTTCTTCGTTTTCCATTATTTTGCTTCATTTTCCTCCTCACATGCAACCCATGACCTTTCACCTTCCTCTTCTCCTAATTTTCATTATTTCATAAATAAAATGATAATAAACACCTCATGCCTTTCCAAAGCCTTTGCCATTTCCTTTGCCAATTTCCTTAGCCATAATAAACCAAATCAACACCCATTAGGATGTTCCCCCACCATTCAACTTGGAATACGTGTCCCTTCATCTGTGGCCTTATATATTTTTTAGATGAGTTTTTACCAAGGTTATTACATAATGCTCCCCCTTGGGGGAACACCATCCTCAGTGTTCAATGACACTTATAACCAACAAGACTGTTGAAAAAAAAAAGAAAAATAATAATAATAATAATTGTAAGAAGAGCTTCGGCGTAAATCACATGAGAAAGACTTTTGTCGACGCGTTTCGAACCAACTAGTGTGGTTCATCGTCAGAACAAGTTGAAGACAGATCTGGCGTAGCATGTTAAATAGCAGAGCAAAGACTCCAACGGCTACAAAACGGCTATAATTGACCCTAGGACCAAGGTAAAATTTATATTAATAAATTTAATATTCTTATTATTTTTATAATATTAATATAATGTGATTTCTAGAAATAAGTAAAATTAGGTAAATTCAATGGTATCCCAAGTAATTTATTTAATTAAATATCATTATGTTATTAATATAGTAATACTAATGGTTACTTGAATTCCATTCATATTCCTAAAAATAGGGTATTTAATTAGATAAATTATATTAATAAATTTAATATTCTTATTATTTTTATAGTATTAATACAAGGTCCTCAGCCTTAGCAGAGCATGTGGACAAGACTAAGCATCATGTCTGCATAGAGGAGGCCAAAGTCATTGCCAGAGTGGATCGGTTCCATCATCGCAAGCTAAGGGAAGCTATCGAAATTGAGCGAAGACCCATCAATCTTAACCGGGATGATGGTTGGAAGGTAAGTAGAAGTTGGATCCCTGCCCTATCCTCTTAGGGTTTCTTTCTTCCCCCGTCGTCTCTTCCAGGGTGATTTCCTCGCGTTAATATCGTCTCAATCTTTTCGTATTTATAGGCATTTATCGCTAGCAGCTCCTCATTCTGGCCTTTTTAGTACATTCCTCCGGTATTTATTTATGAGTAATATTATGATTTTATGTAGAAATATGATTTTCTCTTTTGATGAGGGTAGATGTGTGTCCTTTGCGTGTCATTTATTATAGGTATATATAAATTATGATAATTAGGTTTAGGTTATTCTTATTTATTTGTGTGATTGGTTCTCATTAATCTTGTATTTTCAGCGTTTTTGAGCTTTTCCAAATATATTCCTGTCACAACTTATATATATTTATATATAATCTCATGAAATTAATTAAATCATTTAATATACATTCATACATATAATTAGTTATTAATTTAATAACTTATGACCATTAAAATTATTTATTTATTTACCCGAATGCGGGTGACAAGTGGCAAGAGGTTGCCCATGTGATGGACACGCGAAGCCTTCCGCGGGAAGGCAACCTGTCCGGAGAGATATGAAAGCCATTAACTGTGCATTGAATGGCATTCATTGCCATTTCCGCTGCCCAAGTTATCAAGGTATGCAGACAGAGGCAAACAGAATGTTGGGGTTCAGATTGACAGGCTCACCTGTTCAGGCAAGGGGTTTCGACTGTGGTTTTCATGAGAGAGAAGCTCTGCGAGCAGGGGTGAAGAGAGTTAGGGAGAGTAAGCCAAAAGGCCTTCCTGTGCACTGGTTCAGGAAGCCGAATTGGTTTAGAAGCAGTGGATGTTTTAAGAATTGGCCCCCATTATCATATTTCTACAAGGCAAAGCTTGTACAGAAAACTCAGCTAAATTTCTATCGCTCTAGGATGCCTCTCAGAGGCCATGCTTCGCCCAGCAGGGGCAGACGTTCTGGTAAGAAGGCGGCCTCTAGGGGCAGAGGAACTCATACTCCGCAGAGGATCTCACCGCTAACCTGTGTCTCGCCCAATTCTCCGAGCTCTGATGATTCAGACTCGGATGTCCTCAATTCTGTGCAGATGATTAGATTTAATTACACTCGCAGAAGCAACAAGCCAATTATTTCTGCATTCATCACAGTGGTTTTTTCAGAGGAAAATGATGAAATTGGCAAGGGCAAAGTAGTCTTCGAGGAGCAGGGGTCTAGTCCCACCAATTCCTCTCAGAGTCGCAGCCAGAAGGAAAGCTCCTACCTTCCCTCCTCACAGAGCAAACTCGAGGAGGAAAGCACTGGCTTTCATCCCAAGGAGCAAACTGAGGCTCTCAGAGAGATTTGCAGTCTTATGGACATGGAGACAAATAGTCCAGAGGCCAAGAAGATACCTGAGGATATCAAGAAGCCGGAACGCTTCTTCGGTGGCCGTCTGTACCCCGTCCTCCCTCCTGGTTTTCGATGCCTGGAGGACATTCCTAATGGCGTGGAAATTGAGTGTCTTCCGGACCTAGAGCGTGAGGAGGCGGAATGGAAGGCCGAGCAGGAAGAGGCTATGCAGAGAGCTCATGTGGACCAGGCGAATGCAGAAGCTAATGAAGACCAGGCGAAGGCAGAAGCTAAGCAGGCGTAAGGTAATCCTCATGAGGTTTTTGGTTTGCAGTTTTTGTACCAGGGAAACCTGTGTTCAGAACGTCCCTGTGCTTTTGTTGGCGGGTGGCAACCATGCCCACCCGGGCAGCGCCTAGCTTGCCACCGGGACTCAGGCGCCGTCGCCACCTGTTATCCGTCCGGTTAGTTCGACGTGTCAGCTCTCAGACATCTTGTTTATGTCCAGTCACTATTTTGTCTATGTTTTTGCAAGTTCCAGAATGTAATGTCTAAATTTGGTAAACTGGAATTGTATTGGTGGAACAGGCACTGTATCACGCCTGTATTCTCAGTGTTTGCTTGTCAAAACAGTCAGAGAGCAGTTCACATGCTCTCAGAGGTCTCGACCTCTTGTAAATATCTTTTCTTTTTCTTAATATAATAGTTTAAACTTTGCCCCAAAAAAAAAAAAAAAAAAAAAAAAAAAAAAAAAAAAAAAAAAATTTTTTATAGAAGTCAAAAACATTGAAAAGAGCTCCTTTCATACCATATAAACAATTGGTCGATAACTTCAATATTACTTGTAAGCCTTCGATCTTCCTACATTGAGTCTTTAATTGTATTTCTTTAACTTTTTATAAAACCCTGGGAATTAGAAGGCCTTGACTGTCAATTCGGTCAAAACATTAGACTTACCCATCACGAAAGTACAGAAATAATATAAACCCGTTAATTAAATACATCGAAGCGTCATTTGAAGGGTAAGTCTGGTTTTAAAAATAACTGAGCGTAACTCAATACTTTCCAAATATGCTTTACATATGTTTGATTATGTACATCAAGCGGTCATTTGAAGAGTAAGTTTCAGTTTTAAAATTAAGTTTTTTTGATTAAACAGTCATTGAGGAAGTTTGTAAGTTTTATAAATGACCAAGTCATTCTTTATTAAAATAATCACAACAAACAATAAAATTACCAAAACTATCGAATTTAACTTTTTCAGATTTGAAATTCTTACCCTACAGTCCCTGAAAGCAGTTCGACATAAATGCATACATAATCCAAATGGAAGAAGAAATGTCGGTCGGGACTGATCAGAAACCAAATCAACCAAGCATACACATAACTCTGACTGTGACATGCATATGAATGTGAACACAGGCTAGTGTGTTTGGAAAAGAAGAAGGGCGAGAATATAAATCGTTGTGCTTGGGCTATTCTCACACGCCATCGTATTAGTGTTCAGAGGCAATGAGGAGATTTGCACAGTCAGAGATGATAGGTATCATGTGTATGGACAAGCGCTCTGAGTCTCTCCACACATCTGAATCAGTTCCAGTGAGAACGATATCATGGGGTTAAATGGTGAGTGTGAGATATGAAGACACGTGTCACTGCATTTAAGTCCAAAGAGTGTTTTAAGCCATATGTATATATGTATTATACATATGTATTAAGGTAATTAGTACCAGCTTTGTAAATGTGGTTAATATATGTTTATTAGAGTGAAGAAGTGATATCAAGGTTGTTTATTGTTTTTTTTTGGTTTATATATTGATAAGTTAAATTCGCAAAGGAGTGATGGTATCAATATAACCAAGTTTGTTATAAGGCTTCTTTTGTACCACTATCTTATTTTGCCTATTGCTAAATCTGCTATGGGTTTTGCAAAAGCACTTACTTTCCCTTGAGCATTTTTGTAGAAGGGGGGGATGCAGGTCAATTAGCAAAAGGAAAGTAATGGTTTTCTCCAACAAAAGAAAACATAACCACGGTAAGTTCTACTTTGAAGGCAACATTCTCAAAGAAGTTGAGGATTACAAATACCTAGGAATTGACTTTAACAAAAATCTAAGTTGGGATGGCTGTAGAAAGAAAAGAACTTTGGGGGTTTGGAAAACATTTTATGCTTTTCAAATAGGTGTAGAGAAACAAAGTTTATGGGACTCGAAAACCACTCAAACTCCTTTTGGGCTTTTAGTGATTCTGGTAATTCTGTACAGTTGTGAATTGTGGGCCATTAGTACATCTTACATGAAGTGGAAACAAATTGAGAAAAATGAGAAGCTTTTGATTACAAACAAAATTAAAATTAAAAGTGCAGTTGCTTATGCTATGCAAAAGGTGTTGCTCCTATTGAAGCAATTGCTATGGTGAGAGTCATAAGGTATTTAAAAAAAATTGAGCATTCTCTTCTTGTATAGTGGTGCATAAGTTTTCTAGAAATGATATAATAGGAAACCTTAATTGGATCATTGTTAATCAAGTCAATTACATCTCCATGACCCTTCCGCTAGGTGCCATGCTTTGTGTACAAATTGTTGTTCTTGTTTTTCTTGCCCTACTTGGAAACACTTTGGAAAGCCTTATAAACACAAGACTTGTAAGAAAAAAGTCCTATGAGCCTATGAATATCATGATCATGGATTGGATATTCCTGATCCAACCACAAGGATCCTATGTGGATTCTACTTATCAAAAAATTGGTACAACACATGACTTACCCTATGGTGCCAAAAACAGGTAAATCACGCAAAATAAAAAAGGTCAACTACTTTAGTGGATGGAATTTAGGTTTTATTTTATGGGATAGGCAGGAACTAGGTCACATATTGGGTTGTATGGTTGCCTCAGAGTAGATGGTAGGAAATAAGACATGGTTTGACAAATCGATATTGATTAGGAGGCTTTATCATACTTCCCCAACATATCATCGGTGGTATGGAGGTGGGAACCAAAGGGAGTGAAAGAGATGACAGGTTTTGAAAGGCAACTCGTGGCAATCGAATGATGACTGCAGACAATGTTAACAGGAGGTCAACAACAAGATGGAGGCATAGAGGTAGATGGCACGGGAACTAGGATGAAAGACTCAATGACCTCCTCGGTTGAATGACATGCATATGACAAAAAGATAGGGCTATATAGAAATGTTTGGCAAAAGTTTGAAATGACTGAACCATTATCCCATAAATTTACAATCAATTAATTCACTACAAACTCGAAATACCCCACAATTATGAATAAAATCACTCAACTTTCCAAAAAAACTTAAATGATTTCCTGACAAGATCAGGTAGTTAACAAAAGATCCTACGGAAATACAACCAAATTTAATTACTATCTATTATGAAAATACAAAAAATAATGACCAAAAAGATGGACATTTATGACTATGAAATGAAAGATTGGAAACGGCCACACCTCCCCAACCACAATGACTTGCTGTGGGTCACAACCTAAAAGGATTGATTGATGCAGCTGACAAAACAAAATAGACTCTGACAAAAATTGACGCAACTACCTTAAGGAAAAAACCTAACACACACTCCCATTTTCATAGAGAATTTAAAAAAAAAGGAGTTATGAGCCATAGTAGGGCTTCAACTATGCATCATTCACCCAACCATGCAAAAGGATACCATCCAATTGAGCAAGCTTGACAGCTCCTAAATCTCTGATCTTGGCAACATAAAATGGTCCAAGCCAATGAATTTGAAATTTACTTGGATGCTTCATATATTTGATGTCGTAAATTAATACTTGATCTCCAATTGAAAATAATTCTTTTTGATGTGTCTGTCATGCTAGGACATCTATCATTCTTTTTTAACAGTCTGATGGAAATATGCAAGGAATTGTTGTTCATCTAGTTTCCATAGCTCATGCAATTGCTTTGGGATGGATTCGTCATCAAACATCACAGTAGCATGATAATGAAGAGATTAAGAACTATAAATTTTGTTGGAACCACTAATTCTATACCATAAACAAATTGGAATGGAGTATACTTATGAAAATGCTTAATTGTAGTATGATAAGCCCATAAAGTTGTTGGAATCCTCTCATCCCAATCATCCCTATTTGTAGAACAAATTTTGGTAAGACGCTTCTCCAAGATTTCATTAAAGGATTCAACAATTCCATTTGCTTGCAGATGATAAGGACTGGTTTTATTATGCTAGATCATAAAATTTTATAGGAGAAAATGAACCATCTCATTGATGAAATGATAACCTTGATCACTAGTAAGGATTTTGGGACAACCAAACTTGGTGATGATTGTTGTCTCTTTGAAGATAATTCTTGGCTTGAGAACTGTCCCAAAGCATCTAAATGAAAATTTTATTCAAAATGGATGATCAATGACTTAAACCACTTACATGTACATAATCGAAAAAGTTCAAATATTTCTCAGAGTGATGATCTCAATATTAACAACATACAATCCTTTAAATGCTTGTGATATATGAAAGAGGAAAATATTTGATAACTAAATATCCTTCTTGAATCCTTGAATTATCCAATATAGCAGAAGCGTATAGAAAAATTTATATAGGTAACACATATATATTTAAGAGATGACATAAGGCAACAAATTATTGATGCAAAGGTACTAATTTAAACAAACTGTTCAATTAACTATTCTCAATTTTTATAATAACTTTGTTGTGGGCTATCACGGAGGTTAACACTTAACCTAGCCTTACCCAGTACTTCTATGTTATCTCAAATATATGAAGAATAACAGAAATGCTTTCACATGAAAACTCACATGAACACAAATGCTACTAAAAAATGAATCTAGAATCCTTTGATTATCTTCAAAAAAATATCCAAAATACAAAAATGTCTCTTGATTTTGTTAAAGTATCTATCATTCTTAGTTCAAATTATAAATTATATACAAAGTATTTTAAAAATATCTAATCTATTTCATCTTTTACATGGAAAAATAAAACTTTATCCAAAATGTTTTGGATAATTATATTCAAAATGAATCAAAATAAATATACTCGAACTGATTTAGTGGGATTTTACACTACTTGAGGATGTTTTTTTGAACTATTGGCTTTGAATCTTCATTCTTCTTATTGTGGTGTTCAATACTATGCTTTCGCTGAAATGTTGCCTCAAAATATGCTTGATGTTCAACTGATAAGTTCAAGAAAATTATCCCATTGGTCATCATCTTGACATGAAAATTTTATTACCTTCCTGTAATCCCCATCTACCTAGGTGTAGTTTTCAAAAGTTGGCTTACGAACAAAAAGGTGATGAATTTCATGTGAAATAAACAAATCATCTGCTACCACATAGAGAAAACTTTGGTCACTAATAACCCATTTAACTTTAGAAAATTTATATTTTTCTATTGCCATGTCATGTAATTCTTTCTGATAATATTCCTACTGAACCAATTCACCATCAGAATTCCTCAATGATGGAAGTCCCTTCTGCTGAAGTACAGAGAACTTCTTGTGAAATTTGTGGATTTGAACTGCTAAATTCTCACACTTCTTTTCCAACAGCAACATCATATTTTTCTTAGTCAATACTTTTCTTACATCAAGGATTTCATATGTATTATCTTCAATCCCTAATTCTTCTAGCTCATCTATAGTTTTTGAATTTAGAACCTTAATGATTCTAGTTTCTTCTGCAGGTCTATGGCCCAACTCTTCCTTGATTTCTTTAATTGCTTCCTTTGCTTTTTCTAATAGTTGTTCCTACCCAAAAATGTTTTCTATGGAAGGCTAGATATCTAAAATTGCATAATTTATGTCTATCTAGATATATTCCTTTGCTTTTGATAAATTATGTGCACTGAATAACTTATCCATGTATTTTTGAAGTTTCTTTGTAGTCTTGAATTTTTTCTGCACCTCTGAAATATATGCATTCTACCTTTAACTTATCCTCTTCAGCCTTCTGCAATGATGCTTTTAAATTTCAATTTATACCTTTCTTATTCATGGATCAACCATGGATTTTGATAATTGTTTTGTTGAGTCTCGACCTATTGATTGTGTTTCTATTGCTGGAACCCCTTCAATAACATTTTTCTCCTACTCGTTTAGTAGCTTTTCCATTTCTGCTTCTATCTTCTATATTTCTAGACTTTGTTATACAATCATATGTAACATATATTCCTTTTCTTTTTTCAATTTCTTCCACTTCTTGAGCTTGAGGATGCTTTATTATTGGCAACTTTAATTTCTTTCATAGGGCACTTCATCAAAATCACTAGGATGAATACCCAACTTAATGATCATATCCTCTAAGAATCTTACTCTTATATCTTTGGCCAATGATGAAATTATTCCTAATTTCAACTAAGAGTGCATATTATTTAAAGAAGCATGTAACTTTGAAGCAACCATAGAAGAACTTGTTAATAATGAATAAAGCCTTTCACCCATTTTTTTATGCAAATATATCTCATCAATTGGGTGAATTTGTTTTGTATCAAAAGAGAATAAGGAAGTTTTGTAATCTTCTACAGTTTTTGGAACTGGAAATTTTGGCTCAAGAAATGCCAATTAAAAATTTCCTCTATTAGGATCTAGCGCAAATAGCAATCTATTTTGAGTCAAGGCTATTTTCTTCCAAAATTGAGAATATGTAGAAGACTTTAGAAGTTCATTCTTTCTCCTCATCTCTTTGAATTTGGCAAAAAATATTTGATCACTAGAATAAGTAGAAGAAGATGCCACATATGTTGTTCCTTCAATCCAGTGTAAAGAAAACACAAGCTCGCTTGACTACACCACTATAGTTGGCACCTCTATATTTCGAACTTCGGGTGATTCCTCTTCTATTTCTCTTGTTTTCCTTCTTTTGAAAACTATGAATTCTGTTGATCTATAGCTTGAGAATGTAGGAGAAATACTTTCACTTGTTCTTTTTAACTATTTTTATTTTGGATGAGGTGTTTCCAATTTTGTTTGGGATGATACATGTTCTTCAATTTCCTGTAGGGTGTTTTCCTCCCAAGTTTCCTGATTAGCACATTGCTTGATTTCTGGATTTTAAAAATTAATAAAATGATGGCTGAATTTTTCCAAAAGGATCATAAATCCAACCAAAAATCATTTTAACTTTCATTTGGATTAACAAATTTTCTAACTCTTTTTTAGTTTCTCTAGTATTTGCTATGAAGGGACCGACTTGAGCTTCTAGCTTCAACTAGGCATTTTGTTTTCTTGACACAAAATGAGTTTCATGTACTTTCATGCTCTTCCTTATGAATTCCAAAGAAAAAGTCCTCATTGGAACAAAAACTCGTAGGGTGGCAATTCACAACCATAAACCCTAATCTCTGTAAAGTTATGATATAAGTACAAGTATCCTACCTTTATTTTCTCATGTAAGTGTAAAATTCTAGTAATTTTAGATGAAATTATTGGGACCATATCACTACTAAGAAGGCAAGGTGATAAATATAGGAGCTAGTTTACAAAATAGTTGAAAGAATAACCTTCTGAATTCTTTTTTACTAGTGAGGTCGGGTGAATAACAAATTGTGTTCTCCCTTGTGAATCCATTTTTTGTAGTGGTATCTTAAATATCTTAGACCAGTGATATAAGAACAAATATACTAACACATACTAGTGTTTAAAGGCTCTTTCTGCATTAAACTTCAATAACTTCTCATGAATGATATCTGAAATAAGTTAGCCAAAATTGAAAAAGATAGAAGACTTTTTCCTAGATGAAAAGACAGAAAGTAACCCCACAATAAATTCATCAACCCATTCACCATTTTGGTATCCTAAAATTAAAAAAACCATAGAGATTATCTGTTTAGGAATTTTGGGAACTATAGCTGAGGAATTAAGTGGATTGTGGCACGATAATTTAGAACCTTCTTGCAAAAATGACTGAAAAGTATGGGCTCTTTGTTGAAAAGAAAGCTTTTGATAAATCTCTACTAATGAGTAATCTGAAAAAGTATGTAAAGAGCTTGAAGTAATAATCTGCAAATCTTGGAGAATGAATTCTGTTGTTATATAGAACACAATTTCACCATTTTTGGCTATTATTTCTCTTTGACTAGGTAGATTTCGACTTTCGCACTAGGAAACAAACTCGAGAAAAGGGTGAGATTTAGGGAAGACAAATTGAGGCAACATTGATTCACAAAAAATAAATTCATCACCTATGTCTTCAAACTTCTACAAAGCCCAATTATGTAATTTATACATATCAAACTCACATTTAGTGTCTGTAATTTTAAAATCCACGTCTACCAATGATAATTCATCCAAATTTGGTACTTAGGGAAGAATAGGGTTTTCAATCTGAATTTTACTTTTCCCTTTAGAGGAACTCATTTTGAAAACAAAAATAAAACATGAAGATTCAAATACTTGAGAAAAATACAAATGCAGTATAAAGAAACTATCGTGAACTTGGAACATTTGCGTGCACCCTACATCATTGCAGCCTTGAGAAAATTGAGCATATTGGGGAAATTGGTGCATGAAAATTTAGTTTTGAATGAAATTAAGTATCCATTGAAAATTTGATGATCAAGAAGTTTAATGGGTTATTTAAATGTTGGCAGGGATTAATTTGATGAATTGGCAATTGTACATTGTCAAATAGTATGAGAAATAGTTATAACTATTTTGGCAAGTAGTTGGCGAAAAGATAGCGGAAGGATAAACTAGTGGGAGTAAAGGCTAGGGGGGAGTGGTTTATAGAGTGGGGTTTCAATGGTAAATTATTTTGGGAAAGCGAGGGTGAACAATGCATGCACGCTTGCCACTTTTCCTTCAACGGTTTTGGAAACCAAATACTCTAGACCCCCCCGCTCCTCCCCCATTTTGTTAAACAATGGGACAGTGGGGGGTCCCGCAATGTATTATTGACCTTTCATTTTGGTAAGAAGGATCTGAGCCATTGAAAAATTCATGAAGGTTATTACGCGCTCACAAAAACCAAACATATATATTTTTAAATTGAAACCATATTATTTTCCCATAATTCAAACTAAAAGCAACATTTGTAGAATATTCCGACTTTTGTCTTTTTTATTATTTATTATTATATAATTTTAGAAGAAAATTGCATAGGTAAATAAAAGTTATAACATTGGCTCCATATGGGGACCTCTCCCCCCTGTGGGATGCAAAGAATGTGTAGATCCATATGCCTTCTCCTTGGGCTATGGAGTCATTGCTTGTAGAAAATCACACTTTCTCTCGAAATGTAAACCACATCGATTATTTACAATGATAATGATAGAAACTTACTCAATACTGGATGTAGTGTTTCAAATATTTCCCATTGATTAGAAATGAGTAACCTCTAGATTCTGAATAATGAGTGTATTTGTTCCTTTGATTTCAGGAATTTGAAAGGTCCTAGCCAAAGGTTATCAAACTTTCCATGTTTTGACTTTTCTTCTCTCCTTGCATCCCATCTTAATACTAGGCCTCATTGCGTGTCATCTCTCTGTGTGGTTCTTCTTTCATATAAAATTTTCATCTTATCTTGATACTAAAGGATTTTTTGTTGAACTTCTTCCCTGTCTTGATTAAGTTCAATGACCTCATTAATTCTTTTTGAGAAATCTTCCTTTTCCTCGTAAGAATCATGCAAGAGCTTCATCACTAGAGATGAAAATTTAGGGAAATTAGCTTCAGTACCCTAGAATAGTTGAAATGGATATTTACCAATAGGTATTTTGGGTGAAACTTTGTTTTCCCCAACTGCATATTTCAAGTGATTGTCCCAATTTATTTTATGATCTTCTAACTCCTTCTTGATAACTTTAATCAAGATTTTGTTTGATGACTCTGCTAGTTCATTCCATTTTGGATATTATTGTGTAGAGTGATGTAAAAAAGTTTGGTATTTTTGACAAAACTCAATCATTTTAATGGAATTAAAATATTTATCTTTATCTGTAATTATTTCTCTTGGACAACCAAACCTAGATAAAATATTTTCTTTAATGAATTCCATAACAACAAAATCAATTGCATTTCTCATAGGGATAACTTCCATGCATCTTGTGAAATAATTGGTTGTCGTTAGGATCCACCTATATTGATTACTAGATGAGGGAATTATTTCACCAATAAATAAAGACCTCATTGTAGGAAAGGAGCTTCAACCAATACTAGAATGAGAGGCATAGCAACTAGTTTTTGTTTACCTGCAAATATTTGGCAAGGAATGCAACTCTGTACTTTCAAACTAACTTGGGGAGAAAGTTTGGGGCAACAGAATCCTTCTCTCAATATCTTGTGTGTATTTTCTCTCCAAGCATACTGACCTGCACATACTGCTTCATGAAATTTATGGATTACACCTTTTGGTTCACTTTGAGTCAAACATACTAAAACAATATTTAATTTATCCTTCCAATACAGATTTACATTAACCATACAATATTTCATTGCTTTGGGCTTAAGGGACCTTCATTGATTCTTTGTGAACTCAAGAGGATATTTAAAATTTTGTATAAAATATACAATATCCTTATACCGATCTGATAAAAAAAACTTCTCATAAATATGCAAAGGAAGTTGTGCACGTACAAAACTAGAAGAAGGTTCTTGTGGGTTTTTCTCCTCGGGAATAGAAGAAGGTTCTTGTGAATTCTTCTCCTCTTGTGTACCTAGAATCTGCATGATTTAAATTATTCTCAATACTTTACAATTTGATTTTGCCAATAACTTAGCCAATCCTTATCATTTAACTAGTTTTGCTGGTTTGATATCCATATCAAACTCTAAAATTTTGGCTATCCATCTTCCCCTTTTCCCATCTATATCTCATTGAGTCAACACTATTTTTATAGAATTATTGGGTACATAAGTTGTTATTAGAGAATGCAGTGCATAAATTCTAAAATCTTTCAAATCTTGAGATAAAGCACAAGCCTTTTTTCAATTATATCATACTTTAGTTCTTCATCCCTCATAACTTTTCTAAAGAAAGAAATTGGTTACTCATGATCAACTTCATTTTTCTATAATAGAATTGTTGCTATTGTATTGTCTGATGCAAAAGAGAAAATATTGAAAGGATTTGAACAATTTGGACTCGCTATCACTAGTGCTTTTGAAAGTGACTTTTTTATTTGGGAAAATTAAAATCTAGCTTGTGAATTCCATTTAACCCGATAATTATTTTTAAGAATATCAGTGACATATTTTACAATCTGAGCATAGTTAGGTATAAATCTTCTTAAGAAATTGATTTTGCCTAAAAATTCTTGAATTTCTTTCTTTGTTCTAGGAAAATATATTAAATGAATAGTTGGCACTCTTTTGGGATTTATTGTGACTCATTCCTTTGAAATAATGTCCCAACAATTTTCCTTGTTTCAAGGGAAATATTTATTTCTTGGGATTAAGGGAAATTCCAAATTTCATGAATCCCTCAAAAAATTTCCTCAAATGTTTAATATGTTATGCATGGGATTCTAAAAAGACACTTAAATTTTCAAGGTAAATTACCATAAACTTGTTAATTGTTCCAAGAAATTATAATTCCATGGCTCTTTGAAAGGTTGCTCCTGCATTTATTAGGCCAAAGGGAATCTTAGCATAGATGAATATACCCCATGGTGTGGTAAAAGTTATCTTTTCCCAATCCTTTTTGTTGACCAATATCTAGTTATAACTAGAAAAACCATCTAACATTGAAATTATAATTTACCAGGTCACCCTTTGAAGCATATGGTCCATCTTTAGTAGTGGATAAATATCCGCTAATGGTAATTTGTTAAGATTCCTAAAGTCAACACACAATCTTATTTCTCCATTATTTTTCCTTATGGGAACTAGATTCGTTATCCAATTAGAATATCTCAAAGGAACTATGATTTTTGCATCTAGCAATTTCCTTACCTCCTTTTCAATTATTGGTGGGAGGATTAGATTTATTCTTCTTATTTTTTGTTGAAATGGTTTAGCTCCTAGTTTCAATGGAATCTTATGTTCAATGATAGATGTGTCATAAGTCTTTAGGTCTTCATATCTCCATGCAAAAACATCTTTATATTCTTTGAGAAACTTAACATATTTATCTCTAATCTCCTACGATAGTGATGCTGAAATTTTGATGTTTCTAACTTCTTCTATTTTTCCTTGCCGATATTACAATCTTGCACATCATCTTGATATGAATTTAGCAATGAGGATTTTGTAATATGATTATGGTCAAATAATATCTCAAGGGGAACTAATCCCTTAGGAATGTGATTATTAGATCATTTTGTAATATCATGGTCAACTATTTTCTCCTTCAAGTTTATCTCTGAATCATAAATGTCCTCTTTCACAATTTCATTATTCTCTTCATCAATATGTAGGAAAGATAATTCTGCAATTATTTTCATAAATTTTTCCAATTGTTCATCATCCTCAAATACTTTCCAATGTTTCACACTATGAGGGATAGAAGATATATACCTAGCGTCAATATGGTATTGCAATTGGAAGTAATCTTGGACTTTGAAGGTACTTGCATGTTATCCTCTCTTGGTATAGCTACAATGTTAAAAGATTCAAAATAATTCTCTATAAAATCCCAAACCTTATTTTTGTAAAATTTTAACTTAGGATGCTTTTTCGAACAAAGATTTCTAACATGTTTCACCACTACAACTGAATCACCAAACACTGTCAATCTTTGAACCTTCAATTTCTTGGCTAGTTCCAATTTGAGTATTAAAGCCTCATACTCTACGACATCAATAGTGACCTCAAAATCAAGTTTAAAATACTCAGTGATGATTTTCGTTTCATGTGAACTAAAACAATTCCAACTCCATATCCATTTATGGAAGAAGCCCAATCAAAATACATTCTCCAAACATAATTTTTTGAGGACTGAGAAATATTTACAGTTTCTTCAATTTTATTCTATACATTGCACTCATCGTTTACAACTAAAATGAGAAACCCTAAATCTTGATCAAGGACATAGGGTGATTCATAGCTTGGATAACATTACACATAGTATTTGTTTAGAAACTTTTTGGCGAAATCACATAATTCATCATTTGTCGACGCGTTTCGAACCAACTAGTGTGGTTCATCGTCAGGACAAGTTGAAGAAGCAGATCCAGTTAGCATGTTAAATAGTCTAAGCAGAGACTCCAATGGCTAAAAAGACTAACGACTATTTTTCAACTTACGAACCCCAGTCAAACCTCCTTTAACTAAAATAATATAATATTCTTTATAATTATTACTATATATACGCAGCTGTAAAAAATAAAACAGAACCGGGTTAGATATCAATTTTTTATTCAAAATATATATTATTAATATTTTCCAATACCCAATATAATGCTATATTTAATGTTAAGTAATTAAATTATTTATATAAATTATTAGAAAAATATAGAAGTAAATTATTCCTTGGTTAGTTACCATTTATTTATTAACAATATTATATCATATATGATAAACCACTGACTAATAAGATACATGATATATATATATATTAAATATTTAGCATCCTTAATCATCAGTAATTTTAATTTAATGGTTTCAATTTTATATATAAATATATATATAATTATATATATATATATAGTATATATATATATAATAATATATTAATATATATATTAACCTTATAATAAATATATCCAGCTAAATGGTATTAATAAGTATTTTCATAGACCTAAAGTAATATAACATATTTTAATTTTTTTATATCTTACTTTATTTATTAAGGTTAGTTTAAATTAACTTAGAATTCAATACAAATCAATTAAATGAATAAAAGGAAAATTAAATTGAATAGTTACGAAAAAGCCTATTTTAATTCATTCATTAAACATAGCATTAGCTTGTTAAAATCTCAGGCTAATCGAAAGCTAAATTACTATCAAATCATTTGCTTACAAATAGCATATATTAAGCTAAATATTCATAAGGCAACATTAAATAATCACCAAAAATATAGGGAAATAGAGGGGATTAAACCCAAAGGACGAAAATTAAAAGAAGAACAGATCGAATCAAGGGAAGGACAAATGATCAATTATGTGATTTCGCCAAAACGTTTCTAAACAAATGCTATGGATCACAGAAGTCTAAATTCCTTGATTACACATAGTATTTATAAACATAAATTATTTGCACAATCTTAAATATTCTTGCGCATATACTGGAATGGTATCATATGGCATATCCATTTGTAAATTTCCTTCAAGTTTAGCACACCACAACCTTGATAGTAGCATACCAAATTTTAGGGGAATATTTGTAACCAATATATCCACTACCACACTTTTTACAAGAATTTGAGTTGAAATCACTCTCAGGTCTTTAATTACCCCCGAACATTTCACTTTATTAGAATCAAAAGTGTATAAGTCACGATAAGGCCTTGTCACTTGCACCTAAAGTTGATCTAGAATTATTTTTTGCATTAAATTATGGGATGCCCCAGAATCTAACATACAATTATAGAGGAGAAAATCATGGATCTTTATAGTCAAATAAAAAGGAGAAACATTCTCATATTTAATTTCCAAACTTGGTCCAAAAATAATAGAATATTTTTCATCTTGCAAACTCATTACGTCTCCTTCAACATCCAGACTTAAAGACTGAATCCATTTAGACACCTGTTGCTTGTAACCAGGGTTTCTCATGAGTTTTGATAAACGAATTGGAATTTTGAATTTTTCTAGTTCCTTTCCTAAATTAAAAATAAGAGAAACAAGTTTTTGTGATGTTGACTAGCCTTGTGATTGATTTTGAGATTGTGAGTATGAAGTTTCAACATTCTTGTGAGTATAAATCAAAGGTAACGTTCTTTACTAGTATGCCTAGACTTTGTCTGCATCTTAGATCATATCTTTTTTTTTAACTCAACAATTAGAAATTTAGAAAAAGCTTGATATTTAGAAACTTCTGAAGATTCTACCTTCTGAGCTATAGACTAAAATTGATTCACAAGAACAATAACATTTTCAAGAGGTTGGTCAAAAAAATAATTGATGTCATCTACATGTTATTTTTGTTGGAAATAATTTTGAGAGAATTATTTAATCTTGAGTTATTATATTTATTAAGTAAAACCAGTAAACAACAACGCAAAAAGAGTGGCAAAAATAAAGACAGTAGGAACAAAGTTTTTAGGTGGAAAGCCCCCTCCAGGTCAAAAACCACCAAACTATTTTCTAATCAGTTTTTTTATCTCCAACCCAAAGGAAAAAGAAAGCTAAAATTTGCTAGAAATATAGAAAAGAATTATTCTCCAACTCCCACTCGAAGGATGCCCCAATGCCATGGTTTTACTGAAAGGATGCCCCAACACACTAGTCAGCCACAAGCCGCCCTAGAACCACCCTAAAGATACAACCCGAACTTGAAGGTGGATTCATTCACCAACCCAACACCACCCTACCACCCTATAAAGACAAAAATTAAACACAAGAGTGCCGACTCCCATATCAAGGACAATTATCCACATTACAATGATTTTTTTTTAAATGAACTCACACACTAGGACTTGAACCGTTGAACCAAAAAAAACCAAACTCCTTTTTCCATAACAAAATTTGCTTCTTCAACTCCATGTAATGAAACATCCCTTCTGTAATTACAATGGTGTACACAATTTGACTTTAATTGACGAAAATGACTCTAGAAAAAACTCTTTACAATGTTTAGAAGACTTGACAACTACTGTTCAGATTGTCCTTGTTACTGATGGTGAACTTTGTTGTAGAGGATGGATGATAATTCCTTATTATTCTTGGTGTTTCTCATTTGATATTTTGTTCTTACATCTTGAGTGTTCTTCCCTCAAAGGTCAACAATTCTATATTTGAACCATGAGAAGCTTTACCTTTTTTGTCCTATTTGATGTCACCGCTTTCTGCCTTCTATTCCTATTTTTCTCTTGATCCCTTTACTCTATTCCTTGAGTGTAGCTCCTTGAATTTCTCTTTATGAGGGTCTTCTATCACTTTGGATGTCTTGGGTCAATTATACCTACAAGGAGTAATGTCAAGATGAATCCCAAAACTAAAAAAAAACAAAAATAAAACTTAAAGCATATAACCCCTCCACCACTTACCTTTGCCTACAAAGAGGGTTAGTCAATAATAAAGTTGATTATATGATATTGCAATATAAACATACCGGAGATCTTGTTACCAACAATAGGAGACATACAAAGGCTTAGATTCAACACTATGTGAAGCACAATGATACTTACCTGGGTTTTGATTCATGTTATTGAGATTTTAATAGTTAAAATGACTTATCTAAGACCATGCTCTTTAGGGAATGATTCTCATATTTTTTTGTCTATTAAACTTAATAATTTATTCTAATTAATCCTAATACAAATATACCTCAACCAAGCCAAACAATTTGAAACCAGCCCTAACCAGAATTAATAAAAACAAAACATGCTACAAAAATTCAAAGTGATTGTTCTAATCTCCTCCATCTATGAAATTTACCTTGACTATTCCACTAATCCTAGTTTTATGAGCTGAAGGAGGAAATACACAGTGGTGACCAAGGCACATGATAGCTTCTTTACTGGTAAACAACTTAAGGATTTGGTTATTGTTATTTCATAAAATAACCTTCCTTCATCACACTCAAAACTTTGCTAGATGCCTTCCAATCCTTCAGTCATTTACATGTCATTATGAAACTCATATTCTAGAGATGACCTGTAGGTGGATACCATACTTGATCATAAAATTTGAGAGGCCTAAAACAACATTAAATTCCTTTCGCTATTGTCTTTCAATCCATAATATATATGCCAAACATTCATTCTATTATCATGCCTACACTATTTCCTCTTCTAATCTCTACATTAACCTTTTCTAGGGTTGAAAATCTTTGTTGCTATTTTATAACAAAATCATGCACTAGCTTCTTCCCTTCACTAGTTAGAGGAGAGCTGAAATGAACATATGAATGATATTAATTATGTTTTGAAGTGTGCAATGATAAATAGGTGCCTTCACTGATCTTTTGGTCTCTCTTCTTGCAATACCATAGAAGGAACCCAACAAGTATAAAATTTGCAAAAAAAGTAACCCTCTCATCTGATAGGGCCAAAAATATTTTTGAGATAGATTAGTCAAAATATCATCATCAAGTACATACATTTGAGGAGGATGATAGGTCTATATTTACAGACATAAGTTTAGACTATGAGGGGCTTCAATAGGTTGAACATTGGAGATCAGGAGGACTTCTCAAGGAGTTATAACCTTACAAAAAAAATTCTATTAATTGTGCTAAATAAGGTAGGATGTGAACTAGATAGGAAGAGATATTGGCCTTTAAGATAAGAAAGGCACTTCTTATGAAGTAGAAGTAATATAATATGTCTCCTAAAATGATGCTTCCAATAAACTTAATTAGTTATCCTATTTAATATTTGTGTTAAATATTTTTAATTCCACAAGAAATATGAAATCAATGATTGGCATAGTGCATATAGTCCTACCAAGATTGTGAAGTCAATGATTGAGTTACTACCTTTGGTTCTTGAAGTTATTCAACTTATAAGCAATGAAAGAATTAATGTAATATAGTGACAACCATAGGTGAATTAATGATAAGGTGTCATGTTACTACCCTTTGGGGTTTTAGCCCACAAAACTAGGTCTTCAAATTGCAATGCAAATAACTTTCAAATTGTAAAGATATGTGGGATTAGGAGATAAGAGACAATAAATTTCCATGCTAGATTTTCTAACAAAGTTTAGGGTAGCTCTTGGTGCTACTTAGGTTGAAATCCATGAAAACCACCTATCATCAATATCCCCCTTTGGCATTGATGGAAACACAGGTATTCCATTGAAGAAAAATTGACTAAACTAAGAGTGGGGTGAATGAGTTTAGTCCATTCATTGACATTAAAATTATTTTCTTTAAACTCATTAACTAAAACATTAAATGAGCATCTTAATAAATAATGACCAACATATTGAATATGTGAACAACTAGTAATAAGCAAACCAAAACATCACATCAACACATAATAACAACACATATGTACAATACATATAAGTGGAAACCCATAAAGGGAGAAAACCACTATTTTGTTATTGTTGTAACACAAAGGCAAGCTCCTACTCCATTATTACATTTCATTTATTGAAGGCTCCAACCTATACGAGGTATATATATTGTTAAGTAGGTCGTGCTATATATATATATATATATATTTATAATATATTATATTATATTCTATGTGTTACTATATATATATATAATATATTATTTATTATATATCTATATATTATATAATATTATATTATATATATATATATATATCTATTATATATAATATAGAAGTGACAACCTGTGGATATATGCATGTCTGAAAGGTATAAAATCAGTACAAGGAGACAATGAATGATAGACCCAGATGATTGGACCCTATGGCTATGGAACGAGCATGCCTTACCTTTCCAGCCAACCTCGATTTTTTTTTTCGTGGTTTTCCTATGAGGTCTTCCATTCAACTGTAGTGAGGAAGATGATTGTATGCTTTTTTGGTATAATGCAGTCGAAATAAAATACCAGTCTCCATATATAATTAACGCTCTACAATATATGGCCAATGTATTGATGTTGCACTCTGCAATATTATCAAAAAGATGGAATATATCCATATAATGTTGTCCATTAAATGATACACTCTCCAAATAATCTCTATTAACCTAAAGTTCTCTAAATGATCTCCATTAAATAATACACTATCCACCAACCTTATTTTCATGCATAATGTATTGAACATTAGTGTTATGCAACATTAGTTCCATATCATTTGCATGCATTTCAATGATAATAATATAACATTATTGTTGTTGGTCATTTGCACCAAATGAATTAATTCACATAAAATATATGAATACTATTTGATGCAAACACAAAGCTCCTTTGAAGTGACAACTCTACCAAATAATGTGAGACCCTTTTCTACCCTTCAGGGTTCATTGCATTTGCATAATTTGTAGTGGCCACTGTGGGGCTCAGCTTCAACAACACATGACTAAGTTAGTGGACGAGCTATTTATTTCGATTGGATCGCTTGTAATATCATCAGAACCCTCTTTTTCGAAATTGTTGGATTCCAAACCGATTTTCATGGTTGGAGCAAGAAGCAACCTACACTTTCTAAAAGAGAGATATTATGAGGATGCCACTTTATAAAACACAATCTCAAGACCACTCAGTGCTATAATAAGCACCTTATTTAACATATGAAAATAATTGGTTCATGTGGCACTACTAGGTGAGTGCGAGTTTTGAACCAATTTACATTACCGAAAATCCATTTCCACATAATTCGATCTGTCCTAGAATGATTTTCATGGTCTTCAAGACATTCATCTAAGAATTTATGTTTAATCCATTTGTGTGCAGTCCTCATACTTGACAATATCCCATATTAAATCAATTGACTTTTTTTGAATAAGCGGTTTATATGCTCTTGGTATGTTAGCAATAAAAGAAGACTTTCACAATGTGAGCTCTGTCTCTCAGCATGATATATTATTGAACACCCTCCATCATTGTAAAATAAACGCAACGTTGCCACCATTTTAATACCAACGCCACCTATAGAATGTTGCCACCAATTTGTTGCATATAAGCAAGAAATGTGGTGGCAACATTATTAGCATTTCTTGTGATACTTGTCTCATCATATATTAAAATTCATGCCACATCTCCGAAAGTACATGTAATGAATGTCGCCACTACTTTTTAACACATGTCTCCGGCACGACGTGCCTTTCTGTCTCTCTAGTACTTGCGTTATAGATCTTTTGATACTATGTTCCATTCATTCTATGACTATTACCGAGTCTGCTATCCTTGTCATCTGGCACCTCTGTTCAACTGGATACTGTATAATGAATGATGCCAACGTTTTTCCAGTGCATTGAAAGATGCCACTTGATATCAAATGTTAGCAATAAGGAGTGCATTAAATGATGGGAATGATATTATGCTGTAGTGAACATTTTAATAACGTTAAGAATGCTTGTAATGTAAGGGATTGTAATGCATATGTACCCCTGTCTACTGGCCCTCTATCCATTTTTCTTCTGGTAGCTGTCATGTGTTAGCTGAATTCCTCTCTACATCATTTTAAACCCTTCTTTCATTTCGTGGGAACGATCCTGTGCCTCCAGCACCCCTTGGCAGAGAAAACCCTTGAAGTTTGCGCAAATTAGATCTAATGCTCATAGAGCACAAGAAATAGAAGAAAAATATCTCATAGTCTGTTGAATCATCTCCACTGCGGCCCTGTGGCTCATTTTCTATATGAAAGGAATTGGGGTGAAAGGAAGATTGGCCACTATTCCCCTGGACTTAAACTTGGAGAATGAAAGATCCCATCTAGATTCTTTCAGGATGGTTTCGAATCTATCCTTCTTTTTGATCATGAATGAAGACAATGAGAAGACCATCATGGTGGATTGAATCAATCCTCAGATCTTTCCTTCACTTCATTGTGGTCTCCTTCCTTCCGAGGTTACCTAGCTTGAGGCATGTATCATGATTCTTTTCAGATAACATAGCATAATATTGTGTCTTTTAGTTGTATGCGCAATAGTGAGGCCTTGTCTTCAAAGATAGCTAAAGACAAAAATTTGGTGGATGCATGCAAAAATATTTTTCCTGAGTAATGTGGGAACAAATGATAGATTTTAATTTTCTCACGTAGAGAATTCAAAGGAAAAAAACCTCACAGTCCAAACAATAACAGAAGACTTCTTCAACAAAATGACTCTCTAACTGCCTCTAGAATTTTCGTGTGAGTAAGTATGAATGCTAACTTTGAGAGTGTGCATTAGGTACTATCATGCCATGGACATGAACATGAATCAGTGTCTGATCATTCCTCCATCAATAAATTCACACTACTATTGGCCTTCAATGATTGGAGTCTTCTATTTTTTAGGCTAAATGGGGCAACTTGAATCATGAATGATTTCATATGTTGAAATGTTGATGGTGATGTTAAGCCAGTGAGACTTTAACATGTGCACATTATTGCCTCTTGATGACACTGAATTAGTTTTCACATATCTTATTTCTCTTCTTATGCATTCTTACGGTTTCTCTCCCCCAAAGATAATGCTTTTTTAACATAGGGAAATATCTTCATTTCATCCACGTGTAGCTCCCCCTAAGACCAAGATGAGTTCCCATTGAAGTCACAAATTGTGCATTTTTCTTTCTCTTCCATACATTTGTGGATTTCATTCTTTTGTCTGCATTTCTTTTTTACTCATTCAAAGTCTACTTGCAATTTTCTTCAGTTTTCTTCTAGACTTCTTTAGGGTACATGGGAGCTTGCAGTGTTTGGCCATGTGGCCAAGGTTGCTACAAAAATAACATTATATGACCAAGAGATGGAGAAAATGGTGTATGCTTATCATATTCTTTATTACATACATTTTCCATTTAATAGATTTATGTTTGAATCCATTACACAAATAACCATTAGAAATAATTTTTGTACCTCATGGATGATTGTTTATGCTTACTTTCTTTAGAAAACTTTATTTTATTATTTGTTTGAGGATATTTTCTTGCTTTTGTAAGTTTTTTTGATTAGTCTTGACTTGCTTTCTCTTAAAATCTGTTGCTACATGTCTAGGTCCATGGCAAGAACAACACTTGATATCTTTTCCATGAGCAAAGAATCTTCTTTGAGATCTTCCAAATTTGTTGAACTCATCTCAAGAGGAAATGACCTTTTTGCAAAAATTAATTTCATTGGCTCTTGTTATTGCTTTTTGGTTTTGTTTGTTTCTTTATTATTTACTATACTTGTACCATCCTTTAATGGTATTTTGAGGGCTACTTCATTATCCTCTATGACTTCCATTGAGCTATTGCTCTTTTCTTCTTAGTCATTCATGGATGCTATTTGATCTCCTAGCTTCTTACACAACATGTTCTTTTCATCTAACTTTCTTCTAGCTAAAATAATCCCAAAACTCTAATATTTCACATTGTACCTCTTTCTCCTTTAGCCATTTATTCATCATTTCCTCTATTCACCTTGTCTCTTCAAGCTGTGTCTTTAGGCTTACAATTTCTTCCTTGAATTTATGTTCTCTTTCATCACATATTTGCAATAGTTTCTTAAAGTCTCAACTCTCATTCTTTAATCTTTCTGTTTCAGCCAAGGCTATGTCAAGTTTGGTTTTTTCTTTACCTAACATTGTTTCACCAGAATTAGGTGCAAAACAAGTCTCATTTGATTGAGTATTTTAGTTTTGACAATTCCTGCTCTTTTTCTTCTCCTTTTAGACACTGTAGCTACTAGTGTCTCCTTCATGCATGACTTGCAATCTATCCCAAATTCCTTTTGTAGAATTTAAGTCTATTACTGTATCAATATCCCTATTATGAATATTGTTATAAATAACACATTTTTCCTTAGCATTCCACTTTTTTTCTTGCATAGAGGGAGAGTCTTTGCAGTAACCATCACATACAAGTTTCTGTATACCAGGTCCATAATTTATTAATTCTGTTTCAACCTTCCCTCTCCATTCATGAAAGTTTGATTCATTAAGCACATGTACACTTGGTAGTACATGATTCAACCAGATCTATCTTCAAGCTATTAGGCTTACACTAAAGGAACCAACTCTAATACCAATTGAAGAAAACTTTACTAAACTAAGGGGGAGGGGGGAGTGATTCAATTTAGTCCTTTCATGGACATATATATTTATATATAATATATATATATATATATATATATATTATATATATATATAATATATATATATATATTTTTAACTCATTAACTTAAACATTAAATGAGCATATTAATAAATAATGATCAACATATTGAATATGTAAATAAATAATAATAAGCAACCCAAAAAATCACATCAACACATAATAAAAACACATATTGACTCCAGATATAAGTAGAAACCCATAAATCGAAACCACTATTTTGTTATTGGTGTGATGCAAAGGCAAGCTCCAATTCCCTTATTACATTTGATTTTATGTAGGCTCCAACTATGTTACCAGAAACGGAACGTTTGTCAACCTTCCTACGAAAAACAGCTCCAGAAACAATACGGGACAGGAAACCACGTTTTATACGAGCGTTTTCATTTTTATTGATAGGAAACTTGGTGAAACAGATCATTTCCCACAACGTATTATGCAAAAATGTTTATCCGTTTTCGCTGCAAGTTTTGGTTCCGTCTTCGTTTTTCCTCCTTTTCTATATTTCCTTCTCAACTCATGTTAAATCCCATTTAAAAAATAACAGTTTCCGAATTGGTCCCATTTCAAAAATAATAGTTTCCGAGTTGAGTTCTGTGAGTCAGCGGCTGTGCCTGCCCATAAAGTGAGGTTTGAGCATGATTTAAGTTCGAGAGGAGTGTATATTTCCATTCAGGAGACATCGTTCAAGAAAAGTTTAAGTAAAGAGGAGCGCATTCAACAAAGTCCATAACATTCTAGATTTGTTTGAGAATTCCCAATTCCCTAGTATGTTTTCATATTACTTCAATGAACCCAGGCTAGCAATTGACTTCTTTACTCTTTCACTACATTTCATTGACAATAGTAATTATGCTCGAGATCTGTTCAAGTTTTCTTTTCTACTACGATTATGTGATAGTATATCATTATTGGTAGCTTCCTTGGATGGTTTTCTTTGGCTCATAGCTTGGTTTAGGTTTTTTTTAAAGAGAAGTCAAAGAGGAAATCGTATAGGCTGCAATAGCTTAAATTGTTTTAATGAATTTTGTTCAACTGAATCCAGCAGTAGCGTACTCACTCGAGTTTTTTTCATTCCTCGTTCTGTAAGAGCTTCACATCATTTCAGTGTTATCAGTGGTTTATAAACTATGGATGCAATTAAAGGCTTATTTTCCTGCTTCCCATGCTTTTTTGGTAACATCTATTCTGCATTCTAACATCGATGCCCACATACTCATATAAAAGGGACATATTAGCATTCAGTTGGGCATCGTATCTAAACAAGTTTGGTCTGAAAATTTATGAGAGCATCTCCACACTTGAAGGGAAAGAAGACCTCACTTTTAGCTACATTGACTTTGTTGACTGTGTTTTGACTTCGGAATTTTGGTATTTGTTATACATTTGTTTATACTACTATGGAAGGATGAGTACTCATGAAGTCCGTTGTTTTTTTGAGACAACATCTTCGCTCCTACACTACAACGTTGACTTGAGGTGATCACACTCCTTAACTATGGACTTTACTCAGACTATTTGATTGATTCGTTGAATTTTCTGTGGTGGATTTAGGACCGAGTTTTGACCTTTAATTACAGTCATGAACTAATAAGAATGTTATACATCGTCAAATTGATCCTTAAGATGCAATAAATTCTCATTTCAATTGCACTCTTCCTGCATTGATAATGGATTTTTGTTCCTAAAATTGAATATAGTTTGCATGGTTGGGTAGAGCACTAACAACTTTATAAATATTTCTTTATAACTTCACATGTGGAAACATTAAATTTTTATGATTAATGTTATGTTTTATATTGTTAACCTTTAATCTTGTTTTCTCTTTCTCCTCGTTTTTTATACACGAAACCTACAAAATTTGTTTCTCCTATTGTTCTCGTTTCTTGTTCCGTTTCTTGTTTCCCATTTCTCGTAACATAGGGCTCCAACCTACAGGAGGCTGTGACCTCAATTTTATGCAAGCTTCAACATATAAAGAAGCTCTTACTCCCATAAGTTTTCTGTGGGCTACAACCAACAAGAGGCTCCTACCTCAATAGACTCCAAACTGATAGTTATCAAGCCACTACTTGAAAGGAGACTACAATCCCCTGATGCAAACAAGAAAACACAATGTTTTGGTTTACCTGGTCATCAACTATGCATATCTCCATCTTCGTTTATGCCTCTTATTCCCTTCAAATTTGATTCAGATAAGCTTCATATGTGCCAGGTAACCAATGCATAACACCTCAATCAACTCTCACACATTCACCAATTCTCTTACTAACCTACCTTCCAAAATCACATATTTTATAAATATAGTTATTTGGTTGTTTGTATCCACATAGGAATATCTAGTGAACAGGCTTGACTCTTTTCCTTCCACTCATTTGTTTCCAAACTCTTCATATAAAAAAATAAATAATCCATCCATTATTAATTTTAGCATCATATAATGATTAAATGCATCAACCTAATGCCAACATCATGTAAAATTATAGGGATAACATATGAGAATTCATTCCGCATGATCAATAAAAACATTTATCATTAATGCATCACAAAAATCTTGGAAACATCTTTTCCTTTTCCTTGGACTTGCATCACAACATCTTCATGTCATTGTCTCAACAACCTTGCTGTCATGGAGTCTTTCCTTGCCTTTGGTGTAGAAGTCTTGCCTTCACAACAACTTTCTCCATCAAACTAGTCTTCAAATAAGCCTTATACATAGCACATGCATGTAAGCATATTGTGCACCCAAACACAACAAGCATACCAAGCATACCATATTGTTGATTTTCCATTACCCTCATCTCTTGTTGGAAAATATCCCTGCAACATACCTTACCGATATGCCTTTGATGCTCCTTTTCCATCAATGGAAATAATTACAACATCCCTTTTTGATCATAACTCCCCCTTATATCATGCATCTAACCTTCCTAATGCCTTATCTCCCTCTTTGTCATCAATGAAAAAGGGGAAGGACTTGACAACTTGCTTCTTCTGCTAACCTGTAGATAGTCTAATGGGAACTTGGAAGAATCCCAAGTTTTTGGCTAAGATATTGGAAGGTTTGATGGGGTAATGGTTTAGTAAAGATGTCAACTATTTTTTCTTTGATCCCAATGTATTAAACTTCGATTTTATTCTCTACAACTTTTTCTCTAACAAAATTGTACTCGATCAAAATGTGTTTTGTTTTGGAACGCATCACAATATTCTTGGAGATACTTATGGGGTTGGTGTTATCACAAAAGATTGGAATGGGCTCATCAAAATTACAAACTTCTATGGTTAACTCATTTCCTTTAGGATACACTAGTCCATATTCTATTGTTCCCTTAAGATATCAAAGGATCCTTTTTACTACAATGAAATGAGATTTTTTTGGTTCTTCTTGGATTTATGCTACTTGTTTGATTGCTTGTACCACATCTGGTCTGTATCCATAAATGAACCATCTATACTTTCTTGCAACTTCTCAACTTCAAATCTATTTTACTTAATTCTTTCTTGACATACTATGCTTCATACGAACTGCTACTGTTGATTCTATCTCTCAATATCCACTGAAATTGTCTATAATATTCTTTTATGTCAACCTCTCAATTATTATATTCAAAATGCGCCACCTTTATACTCCCCCTATGGAATATTCAACGAGTCATCATGCTTGATTCTTCAAAATAATGTACCACCCAACTCTTTAGGTGGATCATCCTGAACCTTGTCATTGTCTAATGTTACTTGTTGATAAGTCAAAATCTTTTTCCATTATAGAGCCTCAAAGCATTACTGTTGAAACTTTCTTATTTTCTTGATCTTCTTGCATTTTTGTCCTTTCATGTACCTAATGTTAGGTTTATCATGCATGGAGGATTACATCCTATATCTACAATCTCAAGTTATGTTCCCATAGTTATGCGATTTGTAAAATTCATGCGGCGTAAACTTCCTATTGTCAAAGTAGTGATGAAACATGTCTTCTCATCCCACAAACCTAATTTTAGGATAACTAATTCTAGGGTTTTGATTCCATTTACAACATATTTGATAATTGTACCTCTTATAAGTTTGACAATCCCATATATGTCCAAAGTTAGCACATGAAAAACAATAACCATTAAATGAATCTGCGTATCTTAATGAGTTCTCTTATATAAATGGTCTTTTGTATTCATTCATTTTCGGAGGAGGAACTCACTCATGATTACTTCTTGGAGTTGTGTCATTTTTAATTTTCTTTTGTCCTTCATTTTACATTAGGGTAGTTTTGAGGTCTAAAATGGGTCTCCTAAGGAAATTATAAAATAAGAATGGAAATAATAAAGTAAGATTTGATTACATCATCAAATTTTAGAGGGAAAAAAAGAAAAAATTATTATTTTTTAACTTGTATTTTCAACTTATCTCTCTATGGGTTTACTCAAATTTTGAGCGGAAACACATAGTGGGTGTAGAATTTGATTCCTCATCCAACAAGTACCCATGTTGCATACTTTTGATGGACCCTACTACATGAAAAATGAGAAATACATGAAAAATGTGATTGCGATCACGCTTTTTCATGTATTTCGCATTTTCCTTGTAGCAGGGTGCATTGAAAGTATGCAACACGGGTACTCCTTGGATAAGGAATTAGATTTTGCATCCAATGAGTAATCCTGCTTGGAATTTGAGTAAAATATTTAGGATATAAGTTGCACACTTAATAAAACAATAAAACCATGAAATTAATAGTGAGATATGAACTATTAAATCCACATATAAATAATTACAAAATCAAGAGAACTTATCTTTTAATAAACATAGGAAAATCCAACCAGGTTCAAGACTTCGACGTACCACCTGACCGTAAACATGGATGAACCAAATATTTCTTTCAGCGAGTCACCCATGTGCCATATTCCAAGCATGAACATGGGATCTCATAAAACACACCAATCAAAACACATTAGGGCTTCGAGAGGCCAAACAACCTCAACCCATCAAACAATGATTCCAACTTATGGTCATACATCACAAAACCATCATCAGATTGGCCTCTACCCAAGCCTTCCAAGGCTCCAGAGCATTTGTAACAAGCCAACTCCGAGGACTAGTAATTCAACCCACATCTGTTGCTAGTCTCTAGAGTGTTTTTCAAACCAAGGCTCGAGGACTAGTAACTTAACCCACAACTTTTACATGCTCTTAGAGAATTTGTCCAACGAGGGATTCATGAACTAGTAACTCAACCCACCAAGGGCTTCTACAACATTTTTCCAACTGTTAACACCCAGGTTGTTCCCTTTGAATCCCAAGGGAATACGGCCGAGGTAACCACTAACCAATCTTTGGATTACAGCTTCTAGCCTAGCTGTAATCAGAGAGGGCTCTCTCTTTAAGGTTTGTCTCTGTTCTGTGGAGATTTTAGGCTAGTTATGAAATAAGGGTTTTGGTTTATGTTTGGTTGGAAGGATGTATTTCTGTACCTAAAGTGGAAATCTGTAGATAATGTTAGTCCATTGGGCAATGGAGTCTGTGGCTACTGGTTGTTGAAATCTTGAGTTTGAGCAGCTGGAATTACAGGGCCATTTAAATACTTCACAAAACAAACTTGGAATTATGGTGGTGAAATGTAAACAACCAGTGAAAAGCAATTAAGAATTTTCCACTAAGCCAGGGTGTGAGAAAGAGATATATTCCTCAGGAGCAAACTTGAATTCCTGAAACAATAATCACTGTGAAAGATATAGCATGAAAGGGTAGCAATTAAGAATTACACCTTCATTACTATAACTGAAGAAAAAACATTTATAATAGCTTAGATTGAGTTCAGGGTAATCTATGATTAAATCCTGGAACTATTCTTTTTCCTTGCCATTAACTGTAAAGCACAGAAGCATGAAAGAGATATGAAAAGATAACAGAACACATAACAAAGAGTTGTAGGGAACACTTATTGTGCCATTAAATACGCAGGAATCCTGTAACTTTCAGCTAAACACCACAATGCATTAAACAACATAGAGCTTTGGAAATTCCATCGCCTTTGTATTACTTCTCTGAGAATTTACAGTAAAAAGAACTATAGAAAAGATATCAACAACCTCCAACCCCTGCAAACTCATGCGAGGGGGAATATATAGAAATGTTTCATACAAAATATCTCAGGCATTGAGTCATCTGAGAAATGAAATATATTTACCAACTCGTACAGAAATAGTAGATAAGAAGTTATTGCAGCTTTCAATACAACATAAATGCTCTTTAATTCTGTCAGAAGATTTCGACCTTTGGAGGTCACTGATTCGGTTGAACGCTTTTTTATAACTGATGAATGACGTGTCTATGCAGCTCTGTCCTCCTGTAGCTTTTCGGCCCTGTCACCTGTGACTGTCAGTGCTGTTGTGGTGGCCGAATGTTTTCGCTGAGTTGGCTCAGCCTCTTTTCTCCATACATGCTGACATATCAAGATTTTCCTGTGCATGACAACTTACATAAATGAAAAAACTTGATTACTGGCTCTGGTTTAGTAGTAATTGTATTAATCCATTCCAGACTTCCTGTGTTGGAAATTGATGTCTTAAAATTGCCTCTATAGTCTCATCCGCCTCTGTATATTTATAGAAATTTGGAGGCGCATCAAACAAGTGATTGATTTCATTCATGATAAAAAATAAGCTCTCTATCCTGTTGTAGAGAGTCTGTCCTGATGCTGGCCCTGGTTCTGCTGAAGTGCTGGGCTTTTCTGCAATCTGGTTTGTAGCAAAGGTGTTGACCCTCTTGGCATAATTTTCATGGGAAAGCAGTCTTCCTGAGGTGCCCATTAAGCTAGGAATACCTCTGTTCTGCAATGCTATGAATTTGTCCATGAATTTATTAATATCTGTCTGCATATCCTAGCTTCTTCTCTCTAATGTCTGTACCAGGTTTCTTAGTGTCAGGACCCTTTTGACCATCGAAATGGTCTAAGTCCCGTTGGCAATTCCCATTTTGACCAGCTGAGAACTTGTTCTGTAATTAAGCACATTAATCATTCTGGTGGCAGCCTCAGGCATACTGCCTAGAGATGCCCTTGCTCTTTGGATTTCCCTATGTGATTTTCCAATGAGCCCCATCTGCTCATGAATAGCCTCAATATATTCCCACTGGTCAGTGATGGATTGGCCAATATTGGCCCATAGGACTCTCTTGAGCTCAGCTGTTACTTTGTCAAGTGTGAGCTCTTTCTCTAGCTCAGTTATCCTTCTTTTGAGAGTCTTTATCTCTCTTTTTCTTTCAGTTGCGTTTTGCTTGGATTTATCATATTTTTCATTGAGCTTAGCCAAAGTTTCTTTGGCTTGACTTAGCTCTATCATTTGGGCCTCCAAGACCTAAATTTCATTCCTGAGCTTCTGCATATCAAGGCTTTCAGCCTGCTCTGTTGTTGGTGCTGAGGTAGAGGGTGCTGCTTGCTCTGTTTTCTGAATGGGAGGGGCATCGTTTTGAGGAGCTTCTTCCAGATTGATCATTTGTGGAGGGGGCTGAGAAGTTTGTCCTGCCTCTTTCTGTTGCAATGCTGCCTGAAGTGCAGCCTCTGATTCCTCCAACTTTTCTTGTGTTTGGATGAGGTGTTTATACAGTGACACCAGCATAGCTGCTACATCCTTGTCATGCCTTAGCTGGGCAACTTCTTCAGTTTGGGGATGAAGAGTTGCTGGGATCTTGATCATCTTCCTTAGTGCTACCATATCTGCATCCCTTAGCTTCAACAGCTCCTGCACAGCTTTGACATCCTTAGGATCATGCCCAAGCTCTATTATGATGCCCTCCAAAGCTTTGATCCTATTGTCCTTTGCTTGAGAGGATGATCTTTCCAACTCAAGTTGTGCAGTTGTATTATTTAGGCTATTTTCTAGCATGTAGTTCACCAATGTTTTATCTGCCAAGGAGGCATATACCATCTCACCCGTTTGCTTGTGTAATTCAATATGATCCATCGGGTGGATGTCCTTGGCAAGGACCTCAAGGTTGGTCTCGATGTAATCTGCAGCTGACTGTGGCTGCTGCACGGCTGGCATGAAATGGCTCATAATCATCTTGCCCTCATGGACATCATAAGAAGACATAAGTCTTTGCTGGTTGGTGGGAGCCATTTTCAACAAATGATTATATAATTGTAACCTTATGGGCTCATTCCTCTTCTTTATGTCCTTGAACTGCTGCTTGATGCTCTGTTCACCTCCTCTTTGTTGGCTTGAGG